>JAWQEG010006379.1:5000-100206 GCA_033782935.1 Petrolisthes cinctipes
TAATAATGATGAGAGTTACTGATTTATACATACATACGCACAATATATATATATATATATTACGAAAACACAGGTTACATATACATACAAACATACATACACACACACCTACATACATATTAATACATTACGAACACATACATACATATTAATACATTATGTTGTAGTCTAACCCCCCTCTAAATTAAGAGATTTATCAGTATGTGTGCTCGAGTAGCAGACCTTTCCCAAACACCCCCTTCTCCACCTTAAATATTCGACTTCCCTGATAACAAGAGGTAGCCAACAACACTGGTGTATTTATCTCTGAATATGAATGATGGTAGCTGTGGTTAGGTTACTTTAAAGTAAGTGACTGAGTGAGGCTAGATAGGAGTTAAGAGTGGACATAAAACACTGTTAAATTTTTCTATATAATAAATAAGGTTACTTAACATTAATCACAAGATTCCACAAATAATATACAAACACTCCTACCCTTCTACAATCACAACTACAAAATCACATGGTCAGATATTTCCCTGGAAGTGAAGAGGGAAGGCTCCCACGTCCGACCACGATGAGCGCTGGTAAGAGAAAGAGAGAGAAAAAAAACCTTTCGAGTCTCGACCCTTGTCTTACCCTAGGTCAAGCCAAGCGACCTAGCCAAGGCCAGTCGATAAAATAAAGCATCCTAATTCATAACTAATTATAGAGTATTAATGGTTCAAGATTGCATGTGAGTTTACATAAGGTAACAGGAATAAGTTTGAATACATTTTACATAATAAGAGATACAGAGTGTTAATAATCAATCATTGTAGTATGTGGTTTTCGATTAGTTTTGCCTGGCAGGAAGCCTAAGGCCTAAGTTACCAATGTTACAATTCTAGACCTACTAATAGGTAATTATTCCCAATAACATGGAGAACAGATAATAATACAATATTTCTTATTATCTAAATATCCAACCTAAGTACAATACAACTTGGTAATACAATATAATACCACATACAACATACAACATAGTGTAAATATTAAGGAATGGTTTGAGAGAAAACGGCACCTAGGCATATAGACTGGAGGGGTAACTAAGGGAATTCGAGGCCACACGTATGTATACGTGACAATTACGATATACTAAATAAGTTGAATTATATTAAATTATATTATTGCCTTTAATGTGCGAATAGAATGATTAATTATTTGTTATTATTTTTGTTTTGTTGTTTTTGTTGTTGTGCTGATGTTTGTTGAAAGAGAAGAAGACTTAGTAATATAGTGTTAATTTGATCATTGGTGTTTATAAAAGGTTAATAAAATGTTGATATTGTAGCCTAATCTGACCTAACCTAAATAAATGCTAACTTAACCTAACCTAACCTAAATAAATGCTAACCTAACCTATCCTAAATGAATGCTAACCTAACCTAACCTAACCTAAATGAATGCTAACCTAACCTAACCTAACCTAAATGAATGCTAACTTAACATAAATGAAGGCTAACTTACCTAACTTAACCTAACTTAAATGAATGCTAACCTAATCTAACCTAACCTAAATGAAGGCTAACTTACCTAACTTAAATGAATGCTTACCTAACCTAACCTAACCTAACCTAAATGAAGGCTAACTTACCTAACTTAAATGAATGCTAACCTAACCTAACCTAACTTAATATAACCTGGCCTGACCAAACCTAACCTCTGCACTCCCTCTCTCCTTCTCCTCTCACCCGACCTCCCTCACTCCCCACTCTCCCTCATCTTTCCGTCCTCTCCTTGCTAATTAATTAATGTTTAAGTAAGGATTACCTCAAAGAGAAACGTATGGTCTTCCTACTTTCACAACTTTATTATCATTTTTATTTATTCCTTCCTTTATTACTTTTTCTTTACTTATTCCATCCTTTATTATACTTTTTTTTACTTATTCTTTTAATTTATTACTTTTTTTACTCTTTATTTTACACTTCCAATTATTTTAAAAAGTAGAAAAATAATGAATCGGAATATGAATACAAGATACTGTATGTTGAATGTAATTATATATTTATTAACATATACTTTGCAAAATGAAATGTGTAACAAAAATAAAGTACAGTACAGTAATAAATGTTTCTTGCCATAGAAGTAAGTGTAACAATATCCTTATGAAGTACTATCACTATCAGTCTATGAATATAATCACAGTGGAATTGCACGTTTTCTAGAAAACCTAGAAACTAACGTTAATTTTATCACAATATATAAATCATTATGGTATATATAAGGCAAAACTAATGCAATTAGAATTTACATAATACTGTATTATTACAGTCAGTCCATGAGTATAATAACTGGAATTGTACAGGTTTGGAAATTGTATAAATAAACTTAATTTCTGTCACAATATATTTACAAAACATTATGTTATATATATATATAAGTAAAACTATTGCAATTAGAATATATGTAATATTGTAGTATCACAGTCAGTCCATGAGTATATTCACTTTGGAAATTGTAAAAACAAACTTAATTTCTATCACAAGAGGCAATTGCCTACAGCACGATGAAACCACACTATGTGCCTCACAGAGACATTATTTTATATTGTAGGGGAATTACTAATATCTTTTTTTTCTTTCATTTTCTTGCACGGGTTTTTCTGCAATTCATATTTTGTGACTAAATCTTGGAGGTGAGTGTTAATTTTCCTTAATTTTTCAACTTCAAGTTCTACTTTCGTTAATATTTCCTGGAAGTTTTCTTTCATTATATGAAAGTCGTCGCTTATTTTGGTACTACTTTCATTTTGTCATTGTACATACCGTAAGCATTTCTAAGCTTTGTATAATTATTTTTCAGTTCATTCGCTTTTTCAGAAAGTACCATACTGTATTGCATTAGCACTATTCAGATTAACGAGCTCAACTTTCTGAGAGTTAATGGCTAACTTAACACTTTTCAACTCATCATGTCTGGGAATACAAACACAGCACGATCAGCATACTGCAGTTGAGAAAATATGATGTGCATCTCTGGTATCTTATTGTGTTGGCTGGACTGTAGCATCAAGTACCACTTCTGGTGTATTATCTGTGAAGCAATTGATGTTAAAGGCATATAATCAGATGACACTTGTTTGTATATGCTGTACACAAATATAGAATAAATTATGTAGGCTAGATAGATAGATATAGATAGATGTAGGCTATGACTCTTCCACCATCTTCATATTCGTCATGGGTTAAAATTACCTCTTATTGGTATAGTGAAACCAGCACAGCTGGATTGCTATAGAATACACCCCTTCTCCAGCCCAGGCCCCGTATAGGCATAAACTGGGTTGGAAGGGTCTATTCCGTGACGATCATCAGAAGTAAATCAAAATTCAAATCTGGCACTGTACTGATAGTGGAGCCACCTGGTGGCGTGATGAGGTATTAAGCCCGCTTTGCGCTCGAAGGCAATCGGTCACTCTGTCGCGGAACACATACCTGTCAACATCTTCGCTCCTCGCTGCTACGCTACGGTATTGTGTCACGTGTTCCTGCTATCGTTTCTTTTGTGTCTAGTGGCCTGCCTGCTGTGCAGATGTGTGTGTGTGTGTGTGTGTTTTGGGAGTTTAGGGTGTTATTGTGGGAATTTTTTCCTTTCCTAGGGCTAGTTAATTTTCTTCCCTAGTGGAGGGGGCTCATTTGGGCCTCCTTTTTTCGGGGTTTTTTCCCCTTATCCCCCTCTCACCCTTCCTCCTGCCACTAGTACACTTATTTGGTGTGTTTTCCTCGGGTTTTTTTAGGTTTTTAGCGAGGTTTGGCCTCCCCACGTGGGGCCTTTACCTCCCCACGTGGTGTATGTGTGGGGGCTTGTAGCCCTCTTGTGCCCTCCCCGAGTATTGTGTTAGTCCACGCGGTTTGGGGGGAGCGAGAATTGTGCCCAGATTCTCCCTTCCTCTCCCTTGCGTGTTTTTAAGTGGTTTTTGTTTTTTCCCAGTGTGGTGTTCCTGGGTTTTTGGCCCTTCAGGCTGCCTAATATGTTGGGGGCTAATTTTCGGGGTTATTTCCCCTTCCCTGTCCTGCCTCCCTTCCTCCTGCCACTAGTACACGTCATTTGGTGTATTTTTCCTCGTTTTTTTTTGGTGTTAGCGAGGTTTTTTCCTCCCCACGTGGGGCACTTTCCTCCCCACGTGGTGCGGGTGTAGGACTACTTAGCCCCTTATTGATGTTTCCCCCGAGTGTGGTTTAGTGTTACGTGGGGTGCGGGGAGCGAGGATTGTGCCAGGTTCTCGTTTCCCCTTCCCAGCGTATTTTTGGGGTTTTTTCTGGTGTCTTCCCAGTGTGTCTGTTACCCTGGGAATTGCCCCTCAGGCTATCTGTGCCTCTCCTTTGGGGCCTGCAGACCGGGGGTTGTTTCCCCGCCCCCGCGGGGTTTTTTTTTTTTGCCTTTCGGGGTTTTTTCCTGGGTTGGTGTGTGTGGGGGTTTTTTTGTTTGGGGTTCGTTCCCGGGTCCGAGGGGGCTTGCTATCCCCCTCTGCCCGTGTCCTATTATTTTTGTGTGTGTCTTTGTACTCGTGGCTTCACGTGTTAACCCCCCTTTTTGTGAGATTTTTCTCCCACAGTCTACTCGTGTCTTGTGTGCCTCTTCGGGGTGTACTGTGTGGGTGTCCCCTGTCGACCACCAGCATCGTTCGCCCCACGCACCCTGCTTCACCCCCAAGGCTTGCGTCCCTTTGGTGTGTAGTGTGGAAGGCTGTATGTTGTGTTTTTCTCTGCACGTGGCGCGAACACGTGTGCGTGTTTGCCCCTTGTGTGGTGATTTTCCCCGTGTGTGTGTTAATTGGTGTGTGCGCTCACGCTGTGACTGTCTTCCCCCGTGTGCGGTGAGTACTTGTTTGGGTTTTTTCTCCTCGGGTTTTTTAGCCCTGTGGGGAGTTAGGTTATTTATTTGCACGTGTCCCTTCTCCCCTGTGTCTTGGGGCCTCTGCACCTTTTTGGTGTTTTTCCTTGTCAGCTCTTTTAGTGTCTTAGGATATTATTCTGATAATGTTGCCTGCACTTCTGTAGCTGCCTTACCAAGCAACGTTTTACTCACTACACCTGCTTGACTTCTTGCTACTACTGTACTGTTCTTAGTCTGCGTGGTAACGTTCTTCTTCGTGCAGTACTGTATTTTCAACATTCAGTACCTTCTTTTTTCTTACAATTCAGTACAGTTTTTATAATTTTTTAACTTTATGCGGTAGGGTAGTAAGACTTTCTATCTTTCTTCTTACATAAACTCTTACTTTGTGCTTGCCTTTTTTGGGGGTAAGAGAAGCTTATTACTTTCTGGTAGAGTACCAAGTTCCTCCTTTAAAACCCTCTCCCTCCTTGGGTTTCCTAGGGTCTACCCTCGGCTTTTGGGGACCGTGTTTGCGGGTTTTTTCCCCCAGCAGAGTGGGGGTGAGTATGTGTGGGTTAGTGTTTTGCCTTGGGAGTTAGTGTTTTCCTCCCTCGGGGTGTTTTGTGTTTTTCCATGTGTGTACACGTGGGTTCACGTGTTAACCCCCTTTTTTCTCCCGCAGTCCACTCGTGCCTTGTGTGCTTCTTCTGGCTGCACCGTGAGGTTGTTCCTCGACGTGCATCACCACTGTTCACCCCACACATGCTTCTGCACTCCCAGGAGTACGTTCCTGCTACGTGCCTCTCGGGGTCACAGGGGATCAAGCTTCTAGCACCCCGCCGAGTCCCCGTCGCCTTCCCTGGATGGTTTTGTGCCTCCCTTCCGTGGTTTCCCTCCATTCCCGGAAGCGAGCCAGACCACCACGCTGGCCCCCCTGGCTACCTGACCGGTACCAGGACCCAGCAGGGAAGCTGCTTCGTCTCCCCCAAGGGCGAGCTCCTCGAGCCGCTCTCGGGGGTGCAAACACGAGTCCAGGAGGAGGTCTCGCCCTTGGGTCCACAGGGTTTCGGGTCCCTAGCACCCCGAGAGGCCTCCTCTCCTTCCTTTAGTCGGCTCTGATAACCCCCCCGAGGTTCCCACCTCAGCAGGAGGGGGTCAGACCGTCGGGCTGCACCCCTGGTCACCTCCCAGGTACCAGGGCCCAGCAAGGAAAGGCTCCTTCTCCCCCGCGGACGTGCTCAAAGAGCCGCTCCCGAGGGAGCACGCGTAGCACCAAATGCAGGTCCTCCTCAGCTAAGGGCCCGGTGGGGTACCGACTGACGAACCTGCAGGTCCCTGCCAACTAGGCTCCGACCACAGCCTAGGGTACTACCCATGCACAACCTAGTACCAAAGAGCAGGTCCCTCTCAGCCAAGGACCCGGTAGGGTACTAACTGACAAACCTGCTAGGACCTGGCCAGCTAGGGGGCTACCCAGGCACAACCTAGTGCCAAGAACAGGACCCTTTCAGCCAAGGACCCGGTGGGGTACTAACGGGCAAGCCTGTTAGGACCTAGCCAGCTAGGCTCCTACCACAGCCTAGGGTGCTACCCATGCACAACCTAGTGCCAACAGCAGGACCCGCTCAGCCAAGGACCCGGTAGGGTACTAACTGACAAACCTGCTAGGACCTGGCCAGCTAGGGTTCTACCCATGCACTAGGTGCTGCCTATGCACAACCTAGCACCAATAGCAGGACCCGCTCAACCAACAACCCGGGAGGGTACTGACTGAGAGGCCTGCTGGGACCTAGCCAGCTAGGCTTCGACCACAGCCAAGGTTCTACCTGTGCACAACCTAGGGGCTACCTCGGGCTCAGCCAAGGCGCTACCTATGCACAACCTAGGGCGCTACCCGGGGCTCAACCTAGTGCGACATGGTCCTCGGCCTAGGGGCTACCTGGACCTGAACCTAGTGGCTACCTGGACCTGAACCTAGTGGCTAGCTGGACCTGAACCTGGGGTCCCAGCCTAAGGGGTACCTGGGACTCAGCCTACGGCAGCTAGTTCATGAGAGTTTATAACACACGGCCTCTTTGCCGCGTGAGGGAAATAGGAGAGTGAATGCGATAACGTTTCAAAACGTTCTCAGAGCTGTAACAACACTCAAACTCGGAGGTTTTTCCAGTCACTGGCCTCCCTGACATTGACGTTTTTACGTCCCTCTTTTCCCGTAATGATTCGCAGGTGGTCACCAGGGTTCTCCGAAACGTCAATCATTCTTTACTAAGAACGAGACACCCTACCCTGTGCTGACGTAGGGTTTCAATTGAGGTATGTCTTCCAGCGGTGGGGCAACTGTTGGTCCCCCATAAATTCCCACAAAAGTTTGTTTATTCATAGTTTGGCTTTGCCTCCCCAGACATTTCAGGTAACTGCTTGACCCACCAGTCTTCTGTTCTGCTTGGCTGGGAAGTTTTCAAAGTAGTTTCCTCACCTCACGGTGGTCCTTACCAAATTCAAACAAACCATTGATAAACTATACGGCTCCGGTTGTTGCCTACCGTCCTACCAAGCTGCACATGTCACTCTTGGTGTCATGCCCAAGCTCTCAAGGATGATATTACAGCTACCCTAGTCCTCGCCTCGGATCATCTGTTTTGTATCCCCATAACAGGGAGACATGGAGCAGCAAGATTTGGGTCTTGTACACCATACTCACTCAATGGGGGCTTTTTAACTACGTCCTTAACCTTTCATCGCACGCATTCTACTTAGGGGATGCGGGCGAGGGGATATTGGGGCTTCGGCTTACCCTGGTCGATGCCTTGTATTAGTGCTCAGGACGGTCCTGGCGTTACACTCTCGACACTGTCCCAGACAGCCTCGTGAGATTTAAGGTTCGCCTCATTCCCTAGTGGGGGAGCCGACCAATTATGTGCCACCCCACAGCCCCACTATTGCAACGGTACCCGTTCCTGAACCCGCCCTTCTCACCTTCCCTGCCGCGTCGCCGGTAGGGGACTCGAGTCCACCTGGGGATGTTGGAGCCGTTCCCGTTCCCCCAATCTCTCTGGGTCTCGAGTCCCCGAGGGGCACCCTGGCGGAGGAGGTGGCTGCCTCTCCTCCCCCCTTTCACGTCGCCTCATCCTGTGGACGACGGGTACCTCCCCTACTCTTGGGCCTTTCTTCCTTCGTCATGGACTCACTCTTCAGAGGAGGTCAGACGGGTGCGTAGTCTCCCAATCCTTCTCAACCAGAGGTTTGGGTGAGGAGGCACGACGGGCTAGTGAAGCGGGAAGCGGACGAACTTTTTGGTTGGCCGTAGGCCACGCGCCCTTCCCCACCTACCATGGGGGAGGCGGCGGGACCCGTTCCTGGACCTGCTCTCTCCGACTCCCCGCGGTGGAGCGGGTACGGGATCTGGGGGGGGGGGGGGGGGGGCGGGACATCCACCACATCCTTCAGGACGAGGTATCTGTTCCACTCGCTCTCCCTCACCCCCTGTGTTGCAATGGGGACTCTGCCCAACTTACCACAGGGTCCCCGTGGGAGGCAGAAAAGGGGGAGTGTGCGCCCGAATGGAAAAGGTCGGACGACTTACCTTCCGTCACCAGTCATCCCATACGTCATCTCCATTCTGTACAGTCTCATGGTTAGAACATCTTGGTGTTTCTTTTCTCCTCTCGGGATATTTTACCCGAACCTAGGCCATAGCCTAGGTTCGGGGGACCCTAACAACAAAAATGGGGGGGGGGGGTCTTCGACCCCCTGGCCTATCCCCTCGAGGGTGTCTTTAAAGACTTACGACTTGTAACACTTTCTGGTTTTAATAGAAAGTTGTCCGTATATAATGATAATAAATTATATGCGTAACAACCCTTCCACAGCAGCTACCACCCTAGCTTTGGGAAATCGTTTTACGATGGTCGGCCACCTCCACTGTTCGCCTCACGCACCCTGCTTCACGCCCAAGGGTTACGACCCTTTGGCGTGCGGTGTGTGCCGCCCCGGGGCTGAGCTGTGTCGGGAGACACCCGCCTCTGCACCCCCCCAAAACTCCCCCGCCCTTGCCTCCCTTCGTAACACGGGGACTAGGGCCGGGGAGAATGGCGGGCCCAGACTCCCTCCTGGCCCTTCACCGCGTCCTTTTCCTACCTGACCTTCGAGGGGGTTCCTCTGGAGGTTTGTCACCTCCTCCAGAAAGCTCTCTTCCTGCTTGCCTTAGCTACAGGGTACAGGGCCTCTCAGTTGGCAGCCCTTACCCGTCACACAGCCTTTTCATCTGTAAGCCCTAACCTTACTTCTTTAACTATCCCCCCCCCTCTCCTGCTTTCCTAGCTAAGAACGAGCAGGCTGACTACAGGATTGGCCCTCTCGCAGTACCCTCGTTCCTGAGGGATGGAAGTTTCCACCCCCTCTGTCCAGTCCACGCGTTTACTACATATGTGGAGGCGACGAGAGGGGCTTCTCCGGACCACCTCTTCTACAACTCTAGGTCCGGTAACCCTCTTTTCCCTCGGTCAATCGGATGAGTGACTGGATATATATATTAAACACAGGATTACTGCATCCTTGTGTCCTCCTTCATCCCCTCGGGATCGCATGACCTGAGCCGGGGCCATAGCCCTAGCTCATAGGACTTTAATAAAATGGGGGGGGGGGGTACCCCCTCTCCTGTACCTGACCCCTCGAGTCTGCCTATAAAGACTTTAGTTGGTTAACAATTCTGGTCTATAACAGAATAGTCTACGGTATATATATTTTATTATGAGCTATTACAACACTCCCACCACAGCTAGTCCCCTAGCCATTGTTGGAAGTTGCTTTAGCTTCAGCCTCACCTTAGCTCGGTTACCTTTTATGATGGGGGGGGGGGGCCCAGGGTCACGGCTAGGGTCACCCCTCCCCCTCCTCTCCTAGATCCGACCCCTCGAGTCTGCCTATAAAGACTTTAGTTGAGTAACAATTCTGGTCTATAACATAATGGTCTACAGGTTATATGTGATAAGCTACTACACTCCCACCACGGCTACTCCCCTAGCCAGTGTTGGAAGTTGCTTTAGCTTCAACCTCACCCTGCTCGGTTATCTGTCTGACTCTCCGCTCTCTCGACCGCTCTTAACTAGCACGTGATTGCCTCCACCTCACCTCCCACCTACCGCATCGCATGCATAGCAATCCAGCTGTGCTGGTTTCACTATACCAATAATAGTGCATTTGTCGCGGCTTCTAGCCGCTTAAATTGTATTTATTGGTTGTGAAACCAGCACAGCTTTGACTGACCCACCCACCTCCCGATGCGGCAGGCATTCACTTTCTTTCTCATTGGAGTGACCGATTGCCTTCGAGTGCAGAGCGGGCTTAATACCTCATCACGCCACCAGGTGGCTCCACTATCAGTACATCGCCAGATTTGAATTTTGATTTACTTCTGATGATCGTCACGGAATAGACCCTTCCAACCCAGTTTATGCCTATACGGGGCCTGGGCTGGAGAAGGGGCGTATTCTATAGGAATCCAGCTGTGCTGGTTTCACAACCAATAAATACAATTTAAGCGGCTAGAAGCCGCGACAAATGCACTAATATTGGCATAAAGACCTGGGAAAGACAGTGAGACTATTTTCAAGATTATGTATCGGGTATTTTCAAGAATATTTGTTATCTGGTCGTGTTAAGATAATTATTGTCTATCTATTTATATATCTATTGCCAGATGCCTGAATCCCCAAAGGGGTGAATGAATTGCCTCCACACACCTTTGTCCCCCGTCAACTGGCGTCCCTCTTATGGTACCACCCAACGCCACTCTTACTCATATACTTCTCTACTGCATCCTTCCACCTCACTCTCATACACTTTTTTTTATCCTATCTCTCGCTTCCTATACACTCTACATGACCGAACCACCTCAAGGTGTTTTCTTTTCACTCTCTCCATCTAATACTGTTAAACTATGCACCCTTTTTATAAAAAAAAAAAAAAAAATCTCACCATTTTTTTCGTTGAGCAGACCCTCTTGTGCTTCACGTGCATCACCTCTGGCATCTTCTTGTGCATGAGGAATAGCATCTTGTACCACTTCTGGTGTATTACCTGTGAAAGAATTGATTTTAGAGGCACAGAATCACATGACACTTGTTTGCATATACAAAAGAAAAGAATAAATAAATGTTTGGCCCTTCCATTATTTTCATATATGCATTATCCATCCCTACTCTTAATATACTATAATTACCGTCTTGTGAAACTATGAAGTACAGGGTAGGTATGATACCATCTGATACTGTATAGCCTATGTACTATACACAGTCATTTTTAAGAAGAAAACAAAAAATCTCACCATTTCCTTCATTGAGCAGACCCTCTTGAAGTACTGGTACCAGTAACCGTCTACACCTGCTGAATAATCTTTCTTGGCGAGCCTCCGTACCAGCTGAAAATGAAATGAATGTTACAGTATTCAGACCTTATCAAAATCCATGAGTAAATCATGATTGCATAAATGGACCAAATATCCACATAAGAAAAACTACTGAATTTCTACCACTATTACCTACTACTGTAACCTACAGGGACTCGCGCCCCCTGGTGGAGGGCGGGGGGATGTTGTGACGGTTTGGCCCCCATAGCTTCCTTCCTCGGGAGCCTTGGGGGGTGGTCCCACGGCGTAGACGCCGCCACTCCAGTGCCAACTGGGAAACCTTCACTATGGAAACAGAACAACACTTCGAAACACTGAACAGTACACCCATCACAAACATCAACACAGCTGTTCAAAAATTTAATACAATTATACAAAACGCAGACAAACAGCACATCCTTAGAGGTAACAGAAGAAAACACAACCCCAACTTTACAACAGAAATTCAAGACCTCATCAAACAACGTGACACACTTAAACACACATCCCCAACTCCTCTTACACAACACACAATAAACCAAATACAAGCACTAAATACACAAATAAACAACAAAATTAAAGAACAGAACACACTTAACTGGCAAAGTTTTGTCAACACACTCAACCACACAACCAACACAAGCAAACTCTACAAAACACTAAACAGCATCACACTGTCCAACAGCAACACTACACAATCACATGCAGCCATCACAACAACAGACACTATACCCTCTAACAAACAACAAGCAAACACACTCATCCAACATTTTTCGCACGTCAGCCACCTTCACCCTCATCCTGAAGACAGACGAGTCATTAGACGCAAGAGACGTTTCCCCACTGACCCAGACTATTCACCATTCACAAATCATCAGACAAATCACATCATTCACAACATAAAACACTCACCTGCCTGTGGTCCAGACAACATCAGTAACATACACCTTAAACACCTTGGACCACAAGGCATACAAGCACTCACTAACATAGCAAACTACAGCTACTCACACAACACATTACCCAACATCTGGAAACATGGAAACATCATCACCATCCCCAAACCAAATAAAGACCCCACACTGCCCTCATCACACCGTCCCATCACCCTCCTTTGAACCCCCTCCAAAATCACTGAGCGCCTCATCATTAAACTAATCACACCACACATCCCCCTTGCATCTTCACAACATGGCTTCAGACCGCTACACTCAACAAACACCCTTCTTACAGACCTCACACAAAGAATTTTTGATGGCATCAACTCAGATAGACCCCCACACAGACCACTCTTAGTTACATTGGACATTAGTAAAGCATTTGATGCCATCCCCCGCCACAACCTCACAAACAAAATATACAACACAAACATGCATAATAACACCAAAAGATGGCTGGCCAGCTTCTTGGGAGGAAGAGTAGCCCATGTTACATTTGCTGGTCAGTCATCTAACATTAAAAATTTCATCAATGGTGTCCCCCAAGGATCTGTACTCTCACCCACCCTTTTCAACCTATACATGCACGACATACCAACACCCCAGGCACCACAAATACACATAGGCTCCTACGCAGACGTCATAACACTCACATGTACACACAGAAACGCAGACACAGCCACTCTCATCTTCCAACCCTACCTCAACACACTTAATACCTGGTTCGCCACAAACAGACTTAAAATAGCACCCACCAAGTCAACTGTCACCCTTCTCACCAACTGGAATGCAGAACACCGCTACACACCACACCTCACCATAAACAACACACCTATACCACACACACACACACCCAAAATACTTGGCATAACATACAATACATCCATGACATTCAAACAACATATTACGACCATCAAAAACAAATGCATGCAAAGACTTAAAGCCCTCAGATCACTTGCCAGCACAACATTCGGACACAACAAGTATACAACGACAGTATACAAACAATATATTCGATCAGTGATGGATTATGCAAGCCCTGCCTGGGCTTCAAACCTCACTGAGACTCATCACAACACCCTTCAAACCTTACAGAACAGAGCCCTAAAGACAATCACAGGCTGCACAGCTACCACACCCACTGACCACCTACACTATGAAACCAAAGTCCTCAAAATCAAGGATCACCTTGACATGAGAGGCACACAAACACTTGCTGCAGCCTCCACAAACCCACACCATCCACTACACTACATGGCACAACACCCACACATGCCAAGGAACATCAAAACAACACCCAGTACACGATACCATACACAAATACTATCATCTCTTACACCCTGCCCACCCCAAACCAATCTCCAAAAACACATCCATACTCAAATCACTCATCAATCCATCCAAACACTCAAAAACAACACTCAGCTGCATGCACGACCTCCTGACATCCACCCATCCGAATCCTCCCTTCCCCGTGAGGACAGAGTCCACCTGGCCAGGCTGCGGTGTGGCCATCACCCGGCCCTTCTGACATATCAGAAGAGGCTGGATGGAGCCAATGCGGATGCCTGTCCGGGATGGAACACAGCACCCTATTCTATTAAACACATTATTGAAGACTGCAACGCACACAACCACACTCGCCAACAACACAACATACACTCTCTGAGGGCACTGTGGGAAAGCCCGGTTCAGGCCATGACCTTCCTCAGGAGCTTGGGGCTGCTCGGCCAGACAGCTTGAGGAACTTCAACAACAACAACAACTGTAACCTACACAGGGCCATTGAATGATGGTTTTAATGTATTAAATTCACCACAAATACTTTATTTTAAAAATATAACCCACCTTACCCCCAAACATAAATGGGAAGAGAGAAATTGTTGGTTATAGAGCATTACAATACTGTAGCCTACCTAGATATTCCAAAGTTAAGTTATCACTAGTAGGGGATGCAGTCAGTATTGGGCTACATTTCTAACAGCATTAGGTAGACTTGGCCTCGCCTAACCTAACCTACATACCGCACTGTACAGTAGAGTATCATAAGATGTGGTAAAGTTAAAATTATATACAGTATAAGCAAATAGCTGAGGGCTTAATGATACAAGTAACAATCTCAACATACCTGGGGCCGGATCCAAGAAACTTAACAACGTCGGTAACTCGAGTTAGCGACGTCGGCCACTACCGACGCGATCCAAGAAGCAAAATGATGACGTCACGGGCGCGTTAGCGACGTCGTTAATAACAACACCTCGGGAGGTGTAGTAAAAGCTGGTAGAAGTTAACGACGTGCACCATATGGGCTCAGATATCATCATATTTAGTGAATATTTCTCATTGATTACAGTGGAAATTGATATCAATATATATTTAAAGACGGCAAGATGTAAACAAAGTGCCGTTAAACACGCAAAAAGCATGCTAGACAACATTTCAAGTACTGCTTGTACTGTACATCGGTGACTGGTCTCACACTGCCAGTCAGCGGACTGAGGCTACTTCACCATGGACTACGTGTTGGCTGACATGGCAGCAAGGGCTCTAAGGAGAGAGGTGCTTTCGAGACCGTCTGGACCCTCTAGCTCTCAATGACAACGAGCTGATAAGGCACTACCACTTTCCTCGGCATGAGCTGACGCAGCTCATTGATCGATGAGTTCTCACCCCTGCTGAGGAGAAGAACAAAGCGAGGAAATCCCATACCACCACATACCCAGCTATTGATTGCCTTGAGAGTGTATGCCAGTGGCTCCTTTCACCATGTTAATTGGAGACACAAGAGGTGAGTAAAATATAATGCGTATTATTTTCATTTCTTTTTAGTTTTAAAAGTTAGGCTAGTGGTTACTCCTCCCTAATTTACTGTAGCCTATCTATAGATATCTTCTCAGTGTATTATCCTCAGATTTCCTTAACATAATTTATGTATATATCAAATCAAGTAAAAAATATTAATATATATATATACTGTACTGTATATGAAATATATACCTTAATTAAGTATAACCAATAAAATATTTTTTTTTATTCTAAATACTGTATTTCAATTTGTCCATTATACTAAGATTTATTTAGACTTGATGCTCAAAGATGCATTGTTTGTGCCATACCTTTTCAAGGATAAAGAATATCAGCAATTTACATAAGCAAGTACCATATAAGATAAGCATATCATATCATAATAAAGGTCTTGAAACACATGAGAAAAATTGGTTGAATACAAAATGGCTCTATTGTACTTTGTAACCTGTTTTCATTATTGCTTATATTGTCATTAATAACTGTAAGCATGATGCAGTATGTTTTCTGATACAGTTTGTCCTAATAGTGGCCAAAGTAACAGGAGCTGCATATATACAGTGCTGTATCATACTGTACTTTTTGCATAAATAAAATCTTTTGTGAACAATGTTTGGACTGCATAAACAACCCACTATAATATTTAAATTTCTTCACTACTCTATTACAATTAAATATTGTACATGGTTTTCTAGGCAGCATAGTGTTGCAGTCAAGTAATTTTAACACAAATTGTATTATTACAGTTTAAAAACCTAGCCAAACAATACTATAATATTTTTTCTCATGCAACAAATATACATATTGAATAAATAACGATTATTTCAGGTCCAACACAAGCAAGCATCAGCAGAATATTCACCAGAATAACAAACATCATGAGTACCAAGGCTGCTGAGGAAATTAATATGCCATCAACACCACAACAGTTGTGAACATCAGCCCAAGCCTTCAGCAGGGTCACCAACTTCCCACGAGTAATTGAAGCTATAGATGGTAAGCTTCATAGTTTTATTGATGAAATCCATACTGCTAGTTGTTTTCCTTGTTGTTAGAACCCAATCATATAGAGACATGCTTCATAATAAATGATCAGTCTCCCCCCACCAATATTGTTGTGATTCTTGGCTCTACAACATACAAGGTGTAAGAGAGGTAACAGTTTTTTACCCTCAATATTAACTTCAGCCTTGCCTTGTGTACTTTCCTCTTGAGGAATTATATTGGTTTGGCTTATATAATACTGTACCTGTATACAGTCCTATATATACTATGTCATTCCTTTGTTTAGAGTATGAGGCAGACAGATAAAATTGATCCTATTGTTAAACAATATATTAATATTTATGCTATGTATGCAGGTACACACATTGCCATCAAGGCTCCAAGTATTGATGAGGCCATGTACTGTACGTCAATAGAAAAAGATTAAATTCACTAAACTTTCAAGTTGTTTGTGATGGAAATGGCTTGATCATCAATTATTCTGCCAGATTTCCAGGTACTGTACTGTATTTCATGTACCTAGATTTAAATAATGTGTGTAAATAAGAAATTTTGTGTAAGATACTGTTTAGTGTATGGTCTATATTATTGCATACCCTTGTATATGAAAAATTTCCCAAAACCTGCATGGTTATATCTCTTTAAAAATCAAGTTTGATATAAAAAGTCTTCCCATTGACACTAGGGTTGCCAAGTGTATTAAATCATTATATATATGTGAGGGCTTCTTGGCATAACATTTGAAGTAAAACCACATGCTTTAATACATGTGTCACTTTGCAGGATCCACTTATGATGCCTACATTTGAAGGAACAGCAACTTGAGGCAACACTTTAGTAGAGGCACTTTGGGGACTACTTACTCCTAGGTTGGTATCAGGAGATGTTTTAACAAGTTTACAGTTCTAAGGCTGTATGATATACATATTCCTCCCATGTGAATTTATGTATGGTTATATATGTATGTACAGTATGTATAAATAGTTCATCTTTCTGGTAACAATGTCTTGCAGGTGACAGTGGGTACCTATTGGAGCCTTTTCTCATGACCCCAGTCACCAATCCCACAAATGAGGCAGAAGAACTCTACTACAGGGCCCTTGTAAGAACAAGGGTCATTGTGGAGCTGACCTTAGGAGTTGTGAAAAATCGCTTCAGGTTAGGAAGTGACTTTTTAATATCCCTTCGGTTTCAACAAATCACAAGCAAACTCTATATATAGTTATAATTTGCTCCCTCTCCAAACCTCAATTCTAATTTCATAAGAGTTTCCAATCAATGGCAAGGTTTCTAAATCTTTTAACTTTATAATGAAATGAAAATTTCTTTTTATTAATGTATTTCATATGATTACTTTTTGTTCACATTGGTCCATAAAATCCACTGTTACATTTTCCTTTTATATCCCTCTAATAAATGGTATCTAACAGATGTATTCATCGGTTTGGTGGAGAATTACAGTACACTCCTTTGAGATCTGCAAAGATTGTAAGAGCTTGTCTCCTGCTGCACAACCGGTGTGTCAGTAGGAGTATTCCTGATCCTAACAATGTAAGTATACACTGTGGCTTAGTATTTATTGTAGCATTAACTTACCTTACTGTGCTACTATATAAGTACAATGAGACACCAGTAATTACTTCAATTACAGTAATTATTATAATACTGTACAATGCAATCTCTGCAATTGCACTGCTTCAACCCTAAAGTTTGTCTTAATATATCAATGTTTTTCAGTGATTTCTAAAATCCCTTAATACCTTAATTTTCCAGCATCTACCAGAAGAGGACATGCCTATTGAGGCCCATGTAGTTGGAGCTGGTGACCGTGGTGGCACGGGTAGACAGACACGTGACGAGATCATACCGGAGTTTTATGGTCGAATGGGGGTTTAAAAAAATAAAATTATGTCTTGGTTACTAGTGTATTTATTTACCAACTTATTATGTCTGTGTCTGTTGGTGTTTTGCTATATGTTTTTTTAATGTGGCATGTGACAGAATGTTTGGTAACATTGGTACAGTATTGGCATGCAGAATCACCAAACTATATATATACTGTATATATATTTCCTAAGTTGGTGTTATTGGTTATATTTACATTACGATTACATGGTTTTTCCAATGGGATCTTAGAGTGTTTATTGTGTTGCTGGAATGTGTGACTGTATGCAGTTCAGTGTTATTTACAGTATGCTCCTAACTTAGCTAGGAGCATGCTATTACTGTCTTCCCTACCATGACAACACTGTATGCTCCTAGCCAAATTAGTAGCATACTGTATGCAACACATCCTGATCCAAAGTTATTTTCCTTATTTCTCAATAAACACTCTTACAATAGAAGCCAGCACTATAATGGCTTCAGCTGCTTGTCTCTGTGCTGCTGCACTTTCTCTAATAGCAGCTGTGGCTTCCTGCTGACTCCATCATCACTTCTAGGATGTCCCTAATGTCCTCTTGTGCATGGAGGAAGTGTGGCAACAATACGTATTCTGCTGTGTGTTCAGAATAAACAATGTTATTAAATGATCTTCAGAGAATGGATCATGGATTCACCACTATAAGCACTGACAGGAGGTGGGAACAGGATTAGAATATTTGGTATTAGTTAGATGGCAGAGCACAGAGTGCTACGAAAATAGAAAACAGTACACTACTGTAAATACAGTACTGTGTTATACATCATTGTTTTAAACAAAATACAAGTATGTTAATAATTAATGAAATGCTAAAACCAAGTACTGTATACTGAATGATTAATGTAATTACCATACAAAGAGTGCATAAAATCAATAAGCATTTCATAACCTTTTCATTATTTACATTTCGTATGACTCCAAAAACTATTTTCAGATACTAAATAAAAACTGTGGACGTACCTGCTGTGTTTGAAATGAAAAAGTCGAGTACACTCAGTAGAGCGATACGAAGACACTTGTTTTGACAGCTGCCAGCTGATCGCGGTTTTTAAACAAACGCGCCATGTCACACGCTTCGTGATTGGCTACGAGGTGTCCATGACGTCATTGATGACTCTAGCCAATCAGAGGCGTGTATCAGTTACCGCGCTCCTAACAACAGGCGGGCAGAGGCTTCTTGGATCAGGGCGAAGTTAACGACGCCTGCGTGTAGTTAGTTATTAACGACATCGGTATTAGCGACGCGTCGCTAAACAATCTCTTTGGATTCCACCCCTGGTTCTCGATTAGAATTTGGAAGGTGCAGAGTCGGTACAGCTCAAGGTTGTAATATTCTGATCTTCTTTGGAGATCCATTACATCGTTGATTGTTCAAAGCATCTCTTGGGATATAGTCTGTTGTCTTAAAGTGTAGAGAGCATACTCGGGCCAATTCAACATCAAATTTGTCCTCACGTTTGCATGCCGATATCCACTTTATGGCTTTCTCTTGGTCTCTTAGGAACCGAAAGAGCTTCACCCTGTCTCTTTTTGCATGTCTACTGCCATTTTTGTAATTGTACACAGCACATACACCCATAATATGGCACAGACATTCACGCTTCACGTACACTTTAACAAGGATGAGAGACAGTAAGGATAGTTCACTGAGCACTTGTTTTACCCACAATGCACCGCGCCATACAGCCGTGACGTCACTGGAGACCCAAACACGGACGCACAGAGGAGTTTTGCCTTGGCTTTGCTTGTATCTCAGTGACTCCAGCTTTTTTCTCTAAAAGAACAATGACAAGGTGTGCTGTTTACGGGTGCAATAGCAATAACAGGAGCAAGAAATAAGAAAAATGCCATTTTTATCGATTTCCAAGGACAAAATCAGTGTTAAAACAGTGGAATAATTCATGCTATCGGGCAGATAAACTAAACCCAGAGACTGTCAGAGTTTGCTCCAGTCATTTTAAGGCAGCAGACTACAAATAGAATTACAGCATCAAGAGGAAGCTCCTGAACAAGTCTCCACAGGCAACAAGATCACTGAAGGCTGATGCTGTACCTTCGCTGTTTCTCCCAAAACAGGAGGATGATTCAGGTAGGCAATATGGACTCTTATCTGTTACTGCCAATACTTTCGGTATAAAACTTATTGTGCTAAACTTACTAAATATCATCTTTCATTTGCAATTAGGGTATTTATTGAAAGAATTACCGTTTTGCAGCAGTGTTGCCAGATCCGGTTGGGTCCCAGTATTTAGTCCCAGTCATTTATTGTACTTTATCACGATTATTTCCCGGTAGTTTGCCCAGGTTAGGTCCCAGTAGTTTGCCCAGGTTAGGTCCCGGTAGTCTGATGCGGTCTAGGTTAGGTTAGGTCAGGTCAGGTAAGGTCAGGCTAATTTCAAAATGCCCCATTTGAATATGCCCTATCTTGGAAATGGGGCATTTGCAGTGGAAATGCCATAGAAGAAAATAGTCTTAGAATGGTCTACATAAGTGGGTAATGAAGGTAGAAAAAACGTACGCAATAACGGTAATTCATTCAATATTTACCGCAATTAGTAGGAGCTGACAAATATTTCTTGATGGTGCTTGTTAACAGGTTAAAATAAGTCTTGTGCATAGATATGGGCTGCCCCTAATCTTTATTGAAAGTAAGGTTTATATGAGCCATACAATTGAAATGTGACAAGACAGCCAACCAGGTAAGATAGGCCAATTTTATGAAAGTTTTATAGGTTATTTGGTTTTATTGTACATTGTGTAGGGTTGGTTTATACTAACGTTAGGTGGCAGGTAGATTGGGACCATTTCTTAATATTTTCAGTTTTTATAAATGACTAGTTTGGTAGGGAGGTGGGAAACATATCCATACCAAAAGAGCAGAAAGGTTTTCCATCTTGATCATACAAATAAATTGCACTACTAGATTGTCTGATTTAATTATTTTCCTTTTTGCAGAAAGTGCAAAACACCGTGGGCGCAGAGCTGAGGAAAAACAGAGGCGTAAGATTTGCTCAGTGTTTCTGGTAGGAAGAATTTTATGACTTTTTAAAATTGATTTTTATTAAAATTTTTACTGTCTTGCTGAAATATAACATCTCAATCAGTGAGTTACATATGGTATATAGGGTATATTATATATTCCTTTAGTTGAAAATATATATACAGTACGGTGAATATTTTCTGTATTCTCTGCAAGACAAGTTCTCTTTCACTCAACAGACATCAGTGAGTTACATATGGTATATAGGGTATAATTATTATATATTCCTTTAGTTGAAAATATAGGTAAATTTACTGTTTCGGACAGAATAGGATTCTTTGGACAATGATATATTTTACTAGTGTTTTTTTATGTGTTTTCAACGATTTTGATATTCATTTCCGTCACTTTTTTTTTTTTTTTTTTTTTAGCCAAACCTAATCTGGACCGCGGCACACTACCGGGACCTAACCGGGGCAGACTACCGGGACCTAACCGGGGCAGACTACCGGGACCTAACCAGGGTAGGCTACCGGGATCTAACCAGGGCAGATTACTGGGAAAATAGAAATAGCCGACATGGATGGATGTAGAGCACAGTTTACACTTGAATTCTAATCCCGGTAGTCTGCCCCGGTAAGGTCCCGGTAGTCTGCCCTGGTTAGGTCCCGGTAGTCTGCCCCAGTTAGGTCCTGGTAGTGTGCCGCGGTCCAGATTAGGTTTGGCTGAAAACACATAAAAAAAACACTAGTAAAATATATTATTGTCCAAAGAATCCTATTCTGTCCAAAACAGTAAATTTACCAAAATGGATATACAGTACAGTGAATGTTTTCTGTATTCTCTTCAAGACAAGTTCTCTTTCACTCAACAGACACATCATAAGAAGATTCAGCCCCTATTGAAACTGCTGTTGCTGGAGGAACTCAACCACCTGAACTTTATTGTTCCGGTAAGAGAAATGCTGATTCATTATTATCTTTCTTGATTTATAAATTCTACTCTAATTGTGTCATATTTTTAATTTACTAGTTATTTGAATTGCATTTAATCTAACTCTAGAATCATGAATTATACTGATCTGTCATAAATTATATGTATAGTTATTTATATACATATATTTATCTATGATATTTCTTGATGGAGTATTTTACATTTCCCAGATTGCGGCATTGTCACTTCGGATTCCTCCGAGCAAGCCTTCATGCTGACTTCCTTCCCAACTCACCACCTTCGCCAAGATGTTTTGAAACCTTAGAAACCTTTGCTTAAGATATTGGGATAGGTGGCTCAGGGGTTTTAGTTTTATGGCATAACAACTCTAGCATGTACAGTTGGCCTGATGAATTCTTATACACCACTGTGACATCAAGGGTTCATAACAATTAGTAAATGTAGTTAATTTCCTAACACCAAGCTTATCTAGTAATGTTATTTGGTTGATACTTAAATTAGAGAAAATTATCAAGGGTAGTACAGTATTTGGGAGCACTTACACAAGTACATTGGGGTGTAGAATAGGTTGATCTTGTCCTACAAACTTGTTAGAAATTCTAAAGTACAGTACAGTACTGTAGACAGTAGTGATAGACTAAGGACTAGTCACTGAGAAATAAGTTTAAGACTTGGAGTAGTACTGTATGTATTTGCCATACATGCCCATCCCACCTCAATGTATTACATTTCACCTTCCCAACCATCCCACACACAATCCCAATTGCCTTCTTACTCATGCTGCAGTCCCAATTGCCTTCTTACTCATGCTACAGTCCCAATTGCCTTCTTACTCATGCTGCAGTCCCAATTGCCTTCTTACTCATGCTACAGTCCCAATTGCCTTCTTACTCATGCTGCAGTCCCAATTGCCTTCTTACTCATGCTACAGTCCCAATTGCCTTCTTACTCATGCTGCAGTCCCAATTGCCTTCTTACTCATGCTACAGTCCCAATTGCCTTCTTACTCATGCTGCAGTCCCAATTGCCTTCTTACTCATGCTACAGTCCCAATTGCCTTCTTACTCATGCTGCAGTCCCAATTGCCTTCTTACTCATGCTGCAGTCCCAATTGCCTTCTTACTCATGCTACACCTCTCATTACTTTCTCCATCCCACCTGGTATTGGGAAGGGTAAGTTAACATTATAGTAGTGTATATTATACAGTATACTGTACTGTATTTGTCAAGAAATAGTCACTAAGGATAGCTTTACAGGATGCTTTTTCTCTAGGCCTTTATGTTAAGTAACCTTTCACTTTGCAGAATTGGCACCTGACTCTTATGAAACTCCTACCCAAACCTCTGATGTTGGAGAGACTCTATTAACACCAAGAGTTAGAAACAACTAAAGAAGGTAGCTCTGCTTCATCAGGTGGACATAATCTGGCAGTTTGTTGGTCCTGTTGTGGTTTCCTACATTCTGGGAATAATAATGTGTATGCCCTACAACAGCAGCTGTCTGAGGTGTCTCTAAAATTGGAGAAAGTAACAAAAATTAAAAGACAGAACTAAATTTAAAGGAATTACGAGCAAAGGAAGGAAGTTTAGAACAAAGATTAATGGAGCTTGTTGGAGAAAATGGTGACATCAAAAAGAAATTGTTAAAACAATCCTTAGACAATGATATTCTGCTTAAGGAAAATACAGAGTACAAAAATTTGGTATCAGAGTACAACCTTGAAAAAGCAAAGCAAACTTATGCCAATAAACCTATTATACCAGCATCTATGACTATATGTATCCTCACGGCCTTGTTATGCTTCTGTTTTGTTCTATGTGCTAGTTCCCCCTTTATTAGTCTGTTTCCTAATACCATCTGTGTAGTAAATGTCTTCTGAGGCCTGGTACTGTACTAGTTTAAGTATTGTTGGATTATGGTACTAAATCATATCCCAGTTGTATGAACACTTTATGTGCTTGAATTTTTAAAAACTTCTGAGTTATCATTGCAAGGGAAGAATAGTTAGATGCAAATGAGCATGAGAAGGTAAGATGCAGCATATAAATAATTTCTGTTGCACTCAGTACATGGTTGAATGTCATACTTGATAATCATAGTTCCTGGCTTGTACAACAGCTTTAAAATGTACAGTTTATTATAGTAGCTGTATTTTTGTAGGAAGAACTGTTCCATGCTGACTTTTTACACTATGGGTGAGAGGTTACACACTTTTTATTCATTCAGATTTGCTCACTTTTTTTCACTCGCCTCTGTATTTAATACTGTACTTTAGAGTTCAAGGAAATAAATTACTCGTGTCTACTTTTATGTTCTTACCTATTTGTATTTCTGTACATCTTTGCTTCCTCTTCTTTTAATTAATTTCTTACTGTGACCTCTAATTGTAGGTATTCCCTGTTGACACAAGTTTTCTATATCCTTACTATTCCATACTACTGCAGCATATTCCAAGGTAGGCCTTATAAAGGATGTAATTATTTTTTTGACCATTTCTTCATCTATTTAAGTGAAGGCCACTCTCAAGTTTGCTAACAATGTATACATGTTTCTCACTTTTTCATTTATATGATCATCTGGTGTCAATTTCTTATTTATCGTTACCCCTAAATCTCTTTCTTTCTCTGCTTTATTTAATATTTTATTTCCAAGCTTGTACTGCCAATTTGGTCTTCTCTCACTTCTACCAAATTTAATAATAATGTGTTTAATATCTTCAGTTTCCAGAACTAAAGTAGTTAAAGGAAGTACATTATTATGCCAAGATAACTCAAACACAAAAATGTATCGCACACTGGCAAAGTAAATAGTAATTAAGAGTAAACAGAAAAAATTAACAAACTTCTCGGAATAGCAAAATGACTGCACAGACTACTGGATATACAAAACTACAGAAGGGCCTGTAAAGAAACGTTCTTTTTCTTGCAAGTAATGAAAGGTCACATTTGAATGTAAATCATGTACAAAAAGAAGCGAAATTGTGGGTGAAGTTAGAGTTAATGTGGGGAGAAAGATGGGTGAGAGACATGATATGCATGTAATACAACATAAAGAAATATTAACGAATCTCTAGGAGATTCAGTCAATAATCCCAATTTTCTATGTTTGTGACTTATCTATATTAATCGTAATAAATTAATATCACGGGGTTTTGCTAGCTAGAATTGGCGTGAGCGAGCCTCTATCAGCTTGTAAATACAACAGTGCTATAGCCTTCAATATAGCATACACTAGTCTACTATTCATGAAAACTATATCCACAACTATCGATTAACTCTTTTAGAGAACACCACACACGTATGATGTATAAATCATGTATTAAAACCGAGAATAAGGAGAGATTATTTAAGTTTGAACGAGATTCCTGCATGCTAGGGTCTCCAGCAGGGTCTCCAGTGAGCGTCATCACTTTGACGTCACGGAGCGCGTGACGTCACGGCTGAATTGATGACGTTTCACTGAACTATCCTTACTGTCTCTCATCCTTGCACTTTAAGTAGGGCTACTATCCGTTTCAGAGCCGGACAGACGGTGTTTTTCGCAAATATCTCCTAAACGAATCGTTGTATCAATATAACATTTCAACACACTATCTTTAACACCCGGGCGTAATTTATGGCTGACATACCATATTCCTATATGTGTTATGCGAGGAGTTTACTCGTGAAAAATAGCACAAAGCTGGCCAGATATATTGACGCATTCGAAGGAAAGTGTGGCCCCCCCAACACCCTCCCAAACCATTCCTAACCACAACTACATCCCCCGCTTCTCACCCCTCCCTCCTCCTCTTCTCCCCCTAGGTCCTCGCCTCCCTCATCACTCGTATCCCTCCCTATTTCTTCCATCACTGTATTATAAATTAGAATGTTATGTAGATGTATATGTATAGATATGATTATTAACTAAGAGTATGGTGCAGTACAATTCTATAGAGGCAAGACGTATTTCACTTTGATAATTACTGTACAACAGCATGTTTACATACATGTAGTATGTAGAAGGTCCATGTTTGCAGTCCTTATGGTCAACCATGCAAGTGAACACGATGTACTGGCATTACCTGTGGTCTGGACCTTCTAGGAAAAGTTATTAGATACTGTGTACCTATTCATTATAAAATGTCAACTTGGTCCAGTTAATATAATGTTATTTTGTTGACTTGTCCCTTTTATATTTATATTATCACCAAATTTTATATATATATATATATATATATATATATATATATATATATATATATATATATATATATATATATATATATAATAGTGTAGGATTTAATTATGCAAACATGATAAAACAAAATTTATTCACAATCACTGTCAAGGAAAACGTCATCGTCTTCATCATCACTGGCTTTCACGTTTGTACAATGTGGCAAGACGAAGAACAAACTCTGTCCTGCATCCACGGGGGCAAATGGACAACATTGTTGCTAATAGGTGCGCCTCGGCAGTCAATGATTTCTACCCTGTCACTACTTGAGTCATAGCCTCGGACTGGGGGGTACCTCATACCTCAGAGAGAGGGGGAGGGGATATGGGAGACTGTGAATATTCAATTAAGGCATAAATTGGTTATTTAAAATGGTAAAGAACACATGAAGCAACCATGAACGATTATATTTGGTTGCCCAAAACCAAAATTAATCATTTTTCTGGTGGCCTTAGACATGTGGGTTATTATCCGGCTATACGACCATTAACAACGGGATTAGCTATTGCTTTAATGGTCATTTGACCCACTCTGGTTTTCATGTCCACACACAACGGTAACTGTATTAAACAATATTACTAATGAACGATACGTATATACATACTGTCATAAAAAAAATTAAAAATGGAAGGTGGATGGTGTAAATAGGGGGGTGAAGAGTGAAACGGGGAGGGGGATAATGAGATATTGGGGTAGGGAAGGAAGGAATGGTGGGGGGATTTCGGGGTGTTGGTGGAGGGGTTACACGAGTATCCCACACTCGTCCGATTCTCTATAACGCCTTAGATATGATGACTGGATTAGGCTTAATATCACTCAGTAAACTCCTAACATAACACATATAGTAATATGGTATGTCAGCCATAAATTACGCCCGGGTGTTAAAGACAGTGTGCTGAAATATTATATTGATACAACCATTCGTTTAAGAGATATTTACGAAAAACACCGTCTGTCCGGCGCTGAAACGTATAGTAGTGACAGTCTGGGCACCAGGCAAGGTTTGTTTACAAGTGTGACGTCACTCCCGCGGTGCATTGTGGGAAAACAAGTGTCTAGAGGACTATCCTTTATAGTCTATCATCCTTGGGTATATGTAAAGGTCCCCTCCAACCCAGCCCCCACCCCCCCTTCCTCACACCTACCCCCCAATCCCCGCCTTCTCCGATACACGCACAAACCACCACCTACCCCCTCTTTCTCAGATACACACACACAAATTCATACACGTGTAGGTATATGTAAAGATCCTCCCCCCCCCCTTCTCTCTCACACACCCAACCCCCCTCCCCTCTCACCTCCACCCTTCTTTCTCTCGCTCACATACCCAACCCTCCACACTCTCTCACACACACACCACCTACCCCCCCCCCCTCTCTCTCACACACACACAACCTACCCCCCCTCACACACCACCACTTACCCTCCCCCATTCCTCCCCCTCTCTCTCTCTCTCTCTCTCTCTCTCTCACACACACATGACACTTGGCAGACAAGGAGTTACAAGGAGTTACAAGGAAAATAAGTACCCTAGGGGACCTTACGATCCATACAAAGAGGGTACCTGTGGGCTTAGTTGCGCAAGTAGGCGACCGTCCTCGAATTTGTCATGTGAAACCATCAAGGAACACTCGCACAACGGCTTAAACACCTAGACGGTGATTTAAGACTTTGTCTAATCTGGCCTTGAACTGATCCACAGAGTTGCTGTTGACTACATCAGCAGGAAGCGCGTTCCAAGTACCGCAGATGCTGTATGTAAAGAATTTACCACACAGATCACGGTTGTATTTAATCCATTTTCCGGCAACACACAGATGGACACAATCAACATACCAAGCTTCTCTCTCTCTCTCTCTCTCTCTCTCTCTCTCTCTCATTTTATTTTCTATCTTTATTTATCTTTGTCTCATTTTATCTTCTATCTTTATTTATCTTTCTATCTCTATCTTTATTTATCTTTCTATCTCTCTCTATTTCTGTCTGTCTCTCTCTATCCATCTTTATTTATCTTCCTCTCTCTCTCTCTCTCTCTCTCTCTCTCTCTCTCTCTCTCTCTCTCTCTCTCTATATATATATATATATATA
This sequence comes from Petrolisthes cinctipes, assembly GCA_033782935.1. Taxonomy (NCBI): domain Eukaryota; kingdom Metazoa; phylum Arthropoda; class Malacostraca; order Decapoda; family Porcellanidae; genus Petrolisthes; species Petrolisthes cinctipes. Next base: position 33,141 of record JAWQEG010006379.1, read on the forward strand.
TATATATATATATATATATATATATATATATATATATATATATATATATATATATATATATATATATATATATATATATATATCTTTCTGTCTATCTTTTTCTCATTTTCCTCTCTCTATCTTTACTTATCTTTCTATCTCTATTTATCATTGTCTCTTTCTCTCTTTATATTTGTCTTTCTATTGTAGTGCTCCTGCTCTACACTACTACACAAGCTCCACAGCAACTACCGACTCTCCACGACGCTGCACGACAAGCTGGCCTTCCCTATATTCATATGTACTGCTTACCTGTGTATTACCAATATACTGTACCGTGTATTCTAGAGTCTGTTCACCAGGGTAGAAACATAAGGAGCTTCCTTACTGTTTTAATTCATGACCCAGGCTTTTCAACTCTGTTACATGGTACAAGGTATTACGTACATCGCACGCAAGTTCCACCACCCTACGTGCACTTTAACCTCTGCAACATACCAACACCGACGTTCCAACGATCCCACGACTACGCTGCAATCAACACTTCACCACTTCACCTACGACGACCTCATCGCTTCGCCCCAAGGTACCCCTTTGCACGTACACTTCCCTAACCCCGTTTTTGTCGCTTGTATGTATATTGGGTTCACGTTCCCCATTGCTCTATTCCACCCATTTTTCGCTTAACGTAATTTGTGCCCCCGTTGCTGTACTTTCCTGTGCTTGTCTCCTTACTCCCTCCTTGTTCTACCCCTGTCCTCTGTTTCATATGTTACCTAATCTCCTTTCTTACATTCTGCTGTTATCTCCTACCTCCTAGACCCCTTTCTCTCCTTCCGTACAACAAGTGTACCCCCTTCCTGCCTATTTTTCACGCCCTCCCTTCGCCCCTTACACATACACACACACGCATTAACCTCCTAAGGAGTACCTATTCGCCCTCTCCTCCACCTTACGTGCATCGCTGCCCGTGCCTCTATCCTCCACCTGCTACACCCCAGCCACGTGCACATCCCTCAACGTTACAATACGTGCATCGCTGCCCGACGTCGCACCTCTACGTACCCACGTGCCCATATCCGCCCATACCACTCACCACCACTAGGATATTATTATTACTGCACTCTCTTACACCTACCTTTCCCATATTTTCCACATTACTACACAATGGACACCACTCCGGCCTCACAAGCAGTAGCGTCCCCCCCATCACTTGATGTTTCCATTCACTCACCCCCACAACATTCTTCTACTTCCACACCCACTACGTCATCTTTACATAATGCCACCTCACAATCATCTTACGTCCCACATTTCTCACCCAACGTACACTCTTGGTTCCGTCACATGGAAACTCTGTGGTGCTCCTCGAACTTCACAAGCGAGCAGAAGTTTAATGCCGTCCTCCAGATACTCCCAGAGGACGTATTCGATGCTATCCCTACCACTATCACTCAACGCCCATCCTACGAAGATTTGAAGGGCGCTATCGTTTCATCACATGATATGTCTGTCCAGGAATACCTGAAGGCCCTAGAAGATATACAACTTGACGGCCGCCATCAATCCGCAGTCTTACGTCACATGCAGCAGCTGAACGAGAAGGCTGGAAACCACTTCTCAGATGCGCTACTCAAGAGGCGCCACTCCAAGCTTTTCCCAGTGACGGTGCAACTCCACCTTCAGGCCCCCCTTGATCTGCCCATAAACCAATACGTTATGCACGCTGACGCTATCATGAACTTATACTCAGAGGCCGACCCACCACAACTACACCACCACGTCAACACAACCACCACTATACCACCACCTTCAACACCTTCTACACATCACGCGCCACCTACTTCCTCTCCTCACTTCCAACACCTCTCATACCCTACCTATCAAGCACATACAGCCACCTCCACACACCCCACGACCATTCAACCTCATGTACACAACACATCACCCTCATCTCAACAATTTCACCCCATTTCCAACCTCCCCCAGCATCATACGCCTATTCTACACTCATACCCACATCATCAACTTCACACACACGTTTCCACTCAGCCTCACCATCCAGCTACGCAACACCATCACCCAGACATGTATGCACACCCCAGTATTCCCTTCCGTAACACTCACCCCCAGCACAACCACCCTTATTTTCACCAACATTTCACCCCAACCCCACGCATTTCTCCCACCGTCACCTCAATACACTACCTCACACAGTACAACACCACCTCCACATTTCAATCCTTCAGCCCATCAACACAATAACATCACTCCACTCACGCAACTGTGTTTCTACCACCAACGCTTCGGTAACTTCGCACGTAATTGCCGCCGACCATGCCAGTGGGTGTCCCCTGACACTCGCCATTCAGCCCGTGTCAACCAGGGAAACGAGTAAGGCGGTGGCAAGAACACGCCCAGAAAGTCACCGCCACGCATCCTAGCCAACACCCCGGGCCTGCAACATGCGTACCCACGACGCAACGATACAAGGACGACGACTACCATACCCTCGAGGCAACGCACAAGCCCACGAACCCTCAGGACGCCTCTCTGCCCGCGCCTATACATCACTCCTACGCTGCTGCCGTACGTTCCTCACACTCCACGCTACGACAGGTTGATCAACACGCCCAAGCCACCCATGCTACTACGCCATGCCCTCAACCACGCACGGACCCAGCTCACTGTACGTCTTCCCATGTCCACGCACGTGTGCCCCCCTCAGGCCTCCAGAACTTCCCCCTGCTGGTACAGGTGTGCCCCCATGCAATCACCCCCGCTCACTTCTTATTGACACATTCCTTATTGACTCGGGCTCCGAGGTGAGCATAGTTCCCCCCATGGAGAAGGACCACAAGAGACAGGCGTCTACCGCTAACGATCTCCTCGCTGCAAACCCTTCTCCTATCGCCACCTACGGAACCAGGAGTAAAGGCGTCACACTATTGAAGGACGAGTACGTGGTTTGGCTTTTTGTTGTAGATGACGTCCAAACACCAATACTGGGCCTGGATTTCCTGATGGCACACAACTTATTAATCGATGCTAAACGTAACTGACTCATACACCAACCTTCAGGAGCTACTATTCCCACCAGAAACTGTCGACGAGCCACGCCTACCATTACACAAATCACACAAACCAACACTTACGATAGCATTCTTCACGATTTCCCACTCCTACACTCTGCAGAGACTTCTCCAAGAATCAAAGACGCAGGTATCCGCCACACAATCACAACGACGGGCCCCCCAGTGTTTGCCAAACCTCGACGTATGCCCCTAGAACGACTAGGAGCTGCACAACGGGAATTCACGGTGATGATCAAACAATGGTACCTAAACAGCAGAAAGGTGAATGGTGGGCATGTGGGGATTACAGGGCCCTTAATGCAGTCACTATCCCTGACAGGTATCCCATCCCGCATGTCCTTGACTTTCACACGAAGTTGCAAGGATGTACAGTTTTCTCAAAGATTGACCTCGTCAGGGCTTTCCACCAGATCCCCGTCGCAGAGTAGGATATAAAAAAGACGGAGATAACCACACCCTTCGGGCTATACGAATTTCCTGTAATGAACTTCGGCTTACGTAATGCGGCGCAGACATTCCAGAGATTTATGGATAAGGTACTACGAGGCCTCGATTACGTAGTGGTGTATATTGACGACATCCTCATCGCTTCAAGCAATCATGAGTAGCACCAGCAACACCTGTGGGAATTGTTCTCCCGCCTGTAAGATTCATCCATCTAAGTGCATAATAATGATGCACCAACTAGATTTTCTCGGCCACCGCGTTACCCCGCAGGGAAATACCCCGCTCCCACAGAAGGTGGAGGCCATACGGGAGTTCCCTACCCCTACCACGGCTAAGAAACTAAGAGAATTCTTAGTAGTGGTGAATTATTACCACCACATTATTTCCCACGCCGCAGCAACACTCGCCACACTCCATGACCTGCTGAAGGGCTTGAAGAAGGCCTCCCAGAAGAAACTCACTTGGACCCTGCAGCAGAGTCCGCCTTCAGCGAGGTGAAGAATAAGCTTGCTGATTCCACCCTCCTGGCATACCCCACGCCCTACTTGCCTACCTCCATTTACACTGACGCATCCAACGACGCCGTAGGAACAGTGATACAGCAGGAGGTTGATGGGGTGATAAAGCCCATCGCGTTCTTTAGCAAATGCCTCGAGCCACCACAGAAAAAATACAGCGCCTTTGACAGGGAGTTGGTGGCCATGCAGATGCCGTTAAACACTTCCGCCACTACTTGGAAGGCAAGGCCTTCCACATACGTACCGTTCACAAACCACTTATGACAGCCATGAAACAACTTGGTACCAGCTGGTCACCACCGTACAAAACGAGTATCTCAACATCTCTCATTCATCTCTGAATTTACTACAGATATACGGCACGTACGGGGGGAAGACAACACGGTGGCTAACGCACTCTCAGGGGCACCACCGCCACACCCACTCATCGCCACAGTACAACGCATTCCTCCTCTAGACTACGCAGCATTCACCCATGCCCAACAAGATGACACCCATCTCCATGAACTACTGACGGGCGACACTGGCCTACGCCTTGAACGCATAATGGCACCTGACTCTACAACACGCGTCTGGTGTGACACATCCTGTGGCACGCCACGCCCATACATACCTGAGCAATTCAGAGAAAATGTATTCAATCACTATCACTCCATAAACCACCCGGGAATTGCAGGTACACTTCGCCTTATTAGTCGACGTGCAGTATGGCCAGGAATGAGAAGGCAACTGAAGGATTGGGTGAGAGTCTGCATCTCCTGTCAGCATACGAATGTAGGAGGACATACACGCCCACCAATTCACCTGTTCACCGTTCTTTCCAGCAGATTCCACACCGTACACATCGACATCGTGGGCCCTCTTCCTTCAACCCGAAGGTACTGGTATCTCCTGACGTGCGTAAACAAGATGACATGGTGGTGTACTGCTATCCCTATGTGTGACATCACTGCTGATGGCACAGCCCGCCACTTTCTCAGTGACTGGGTGTCTAACTTTGGTCCCTCTGCAGTTATCGTCACAGACCAAGGCACACAATTCGTGTCCAGGACATGGCAGGACATGCTCACATTATTAGTGACACGTCGTCAATGGACCACTGTGTACCATCCGGCAAGTAACGGTATGTTCGAGAGATTCCATCGCCGCTTGAAGGATGCATTCCAAGTACTACAGCCATATCAATGGACTGATGCCCTCCCTCTCATCCTCCTGACAATATCTACTACGCTGAAGGAGGACCTTAAACACTCACCAGCGGAGCTCGTATTCGGCGAGGACATACGCCTACCTGGCCAGCTTATATCTGTAGTGTACCATAATATAGGTCGATTTTCTTTTATTGAGTGTGTAACCATTCTCTAATTATCTGCCTGCCCTATATTGTGATTCTTTTACCATTCCATTCCTTCATGCAGATAGCCTATACAATTTCTTTCAGCATGTTCTCTTTGCCAATTTGTGCAATATCATTGTCTGCATACTCTTGCAAAAATTCCGGTATACAACATATGTATTATACATTTAATACCATAACTAAATACTCTTAGCTTTGTTAACGTCAGGTCCGCAGTAAAATGTATATAGTGTTAACTTGTTTTGACATTAAATCATTGGGAACTATTCACCGCATCTCTCTCTTCCTTGAGCCCTTCAACAAGAGAGTTATAGACACTAGCACTTCTACTTAAAGAGAGTTATAGACATTAGCTCCTTAGGCTGAGAAGTTGTAGTGGAGAAACCCTGACAGCGGCCCTTACACAGGAGTCCTTCTTTAGGTAGCAGCACAACTTATAGTTGGTGGCTACAACACGCACCACCCACCAACAAGTGGTGGCCCCCGGAGTGTGCAGCTGCCGCGATCTCCAACAAGAGTGGATCAAGCTGCAGTCTACAAGAACACCTTTGCCCTGCAGTCACCATCAAGAGGTGACTTGAGTTGCTACCTCTCCTGTGCAGCTGTTGCTCCTGCCACTGTCCATCCAATCTACATTGTCGCTGTGAACCCTGAGGCATCATCAGTCCAAAGCAGCCATCTGTAAGCCTCCAACTACGCCGTTGCTGCCTGCCATCCAACACCTATACACCACTGGTACTTGCGGCAGTCTAGCTACCAGCAACAGTGCTTCACCTTGGATTACAGTGCTTCGCCTTGGATTACAGTGCTTCGCCTTGGATTACAATGCTTCGCCTTGGATTACAGTGCTTCACCTTGGATTACAGTGATTCGCCTTGGATTACAGTACTTTGCCTTGGATTACAGTGCTTCACCTTGGATTACAGTGCTTCACCTTGGATTACAGTGTATTGTCCTTTATTATCAGTGCCTTGTGTGTGGATTACAGTGCCAGTGTATTCAGCATACTAATATAACTTGACTAACGCAGCTGCTGTGATATCAGGTAACTCTCGTCAGCATTTACACCCTGAGTTCACTGACCAGTATGTCTACTGAGGATCTCTCAAACTCAGGTAACCACACTGCCACTGCAGTAGCCATGAGAGCCCCTGCTTTCTGCAACCAAGACCCCACCATATGGTTCTCAATACTGGAGTGTGGTTTTGCTGCTTCTAATATCACGATAAGCCTCACTAAATTCTCACATGCTGCAAGCCTACTACCACCTGAAGATCTCACTCAAGTATCTGATGTCATTACTTCAGCCTCAACCTCTGCTACGCCCTATGAGGATCTTAGGGCAGCAATTTTAAGTCGCCTACAATCATCAGTGGTCGCTCGTCTCCACGAGTTGCTATCAAGAGAAGAACTTGGTGGAGAGAAACCTACAGACTTACTACTCGTATGAAAACACTGCTTGGTGACAAGTACCAGGCCTTTGATAAAGATCTTTTCAAACAACTGTTCTATCAACGCCTGCCACCTGACATTCAACGTGCTGTCATCAGTGTAAAAGGCAAGCTGCCGCCAGATGAGCATGCCAATCTTGCAGATGACTACATGGCAACTCTTCCACCTGTACCAGCATCACCAATCTCCTCCATTACGACACAAAAAAATTCCCAAATTACCCAGCTCGCCAATCTAATTTCCCAGCTTACAATGGAAGTCGGCAACCTGAAGAAACAAATCAACAACCGCCCAAGTTCCCGACCCTCGACGTCAAACTGCCAACACCATCGGTCACGTTCAAGGAGCACTTCAAACTTCTGCTACTACCATCGCAGGTTTAGGGATAAGGCTCTCAAGTGTGAAAAGCCCTGCAGCTACACGGCATCAAACAACAACGGCGAACATTAACGCAACATAATGTTTGCCATACTCAGTCTACGCTGCTCCACATCTTTGATCGCCGGTCCCATACCAAGTTCCTGGTAGACACCGGTGCCGACGTCAGTGTCCTCCCTGCTACAACCAGCCAGCGGTCGCTACCTCATTCTCTGCATCTCTATGCTGCTAATGGTACCAAGATACCTGTATACTCGCGGCAAACAGTGCATCTGGATCTGAACCTTCGCCGCTCTTTTCAATGGACATTCTACGTAGGAGCAGTGTCACAAGCCATCCTTGGTGCTGATTTTCTCCGTCACTTCAACCTGTTGGTAGACGTAAGAGGACGAAAATTGGTTGAGCCACTCACAGATATCTTTACTAATGCACAGCCAGCACCTGGTGACAGCACACACCTGTCTGCTATCAACCATGACCACAAGTTTGCTGACCTCCTCAAGTCATTCCCTATGCTGACACAATCCTACTCATCCAGCATACCTGCCAAGCATCACGTGACTCATCATATAGAGACTACCGGACCCCCAGTGCACGCCAAGGCCCGACGCTTAGCCCCTGAGCATTATAAGAAAGCCAAAGCCAAGTTCGAATCTCTGATGAGTAAAGGCATTATACGGCCCAGCAGCAGCAACTGGTCGTCGGCTCTTCACATTGTTCCTAAGAAGACCGGAGACATACGACCTTGTGGTGACTACCGTGCCCTCAATTCACGCACCGTGGAAGATAGATATCCTGTGCCCAACATTCAAGAGTTCACTTCCCAACTCTCAGGTTCCACGATCTTCTCTCGGATCGACCTCGTCAAAGCATTTCATCAGATTCCAGTCTATCCCACTGACATCCCGAAGACGGCCATTATCACACCTTTTGGCATGTTCGAATACGTCCGGATGCCCTTTGGATTGTGGAACGCGGCACAAATGTTTCAACGCTTCATAGATGAGGTCCTTCGAGGTCTACTCTACTGTTTTGCCTACATAGATGACCTTCTCATCGCTATTCCTGATGAAGCCAGCCACAAACAACACATCCACCAAGTCCTCCAGAGACTGCAAGATTATGGCGTCCAAATCAACACAGGCAAGTCCGAACTCGGTGTGACATCCCTTGAGTTCCTAGGTCACACAGTCTCTCCAGCAGGCATTGCTCCACTTCCCTCAAAGTGCGAGTTCATCCAGCAGTTTCCCAGGCCGTCTACCCAACGCCAGCTCAAGGAGTTCCTTGGGATGGTTAATTACTATAACCACTTCATTCCACACTGCTCACTCCTGCTACGACCATTGTATGCCATGATTAAACCTTGCAAGAGAGGTCAATCTGTTACCCTGGTCTGGACTGAAGCAGCAGAAGCGGCCTTCCTCTCAACAAAACAGGCCCTCAGCGACGCTGCCACACTCTCTTTCCCTGCACCAGACGCAGAAACTTCACTTGCTACAGACGCCTCAAACAATGGTGTTGGTGCCATCCTACAACAGCGGGTCGGTACATACTGGAAGCTAATTGCCTTCTTTTCCAAGAAACTCGCCTCGGCGGAGTCAAAGTATAGCGCCTATGACAGGGAGCTACTTGCCATCTTCAAAGCTGTCAAGCGTTTTCGCTACTTCATCGAGGGACGCAGTTTCCACATCTACACTGACCACAAGCCACTACTACAGCATTCCTTAGAAATAAGGAATCTTACACCCCACGACAAATACGCCACATTGCCCAGTTTACCACAGATATACGATACGTCAAAGGTGCCGACAATGCCCCAGCTGATGCCCTCTCTCGAAACATCAGTACTGTAATATCTTCTCCCATCGACTATGCCACCATTGCTGCTGATCAAGTCAGTGACGCTGAGCTACGGTGACTGTTGGATAACCCTGCACTACAGATGAAGAAGATTACACTTCCAGACACCCAGGTCACACTGTATGCTGACACCTCCACCGACACTCTCCGTCCATAGGTACCAGAGAAACATCGACACCAGCTCTTCAAGAAGTTACATGACCTCTCACACCCTGGAATCCGTGCCTCGCACCAGATGATGTCTTCTCGCTTCGTATGGGAGGGCATAAATAAGGACGTCAGACACTGGGCACGCACATGTATAAGCTGTCAAGCTTCCAAAGTCACACTCCATACACACTCTTCTGCAGCCGCCTTTACGCCAGTCACCGAGAGATTTGACCATGTCCACATAGACCTCGTTGGCCCACTTCCGTACTCCAATGGCTATCGATATTTACTCACCTGTGTGGACCGCTTCACACGCTGGCCTGAGGCAGCACCTCTCTCCGACATCACCAAGGATACTGTTGCACGCGCCTTCATCGCTACATGGGTGTCCAGGTTTGGTGTGCCTCTAAGCCTTACTTCTGACCGTGGTGGTCAGTTTGAGTCAAGCGTGTGGAATAAGGTCATGATACTCCTTGACATCCGCCGATACAGGACCGCCAGCTATCACCCACAGGCCAACAGAACGGTCGAACGATTCCACCGCCAGCAGAAATCTTCCCTGGCAGCTTCAGCCCAGATAGAAGATTGGTCACTAGCACTACCTCTTGTCCTCCTTGGCATCAGAACTTCACTCAAAACAGATCTGCACAACTCCTCTGCTGAGCTCGTATATGGCTCTACGCTCAGGCTCCCAGGTGAACTTCTCTCTGCCACACCAGACCCCGAGCCTTGCAGCATTCACGACTTTGCAACACACCTGAAAAATGCCATGAAGTGCCTCCAGCCAGTGCAGCCTCGTACGTCCAACTCGAAGACCTTCGTTCACTAGGACCTGGAAGCCTGCACACACGTCTTTGTTAGAGTCGATGCAGTTAAAAGGCCCCTTCAGCAGCCATATCAGGGCCCCTTCTGAGTAGTTCGCAGGACGAGGAAGAACTTCACCATCGACAAACATGGTTCTCAAGAAGTTGTGGCCGTAGATCGGGTCAAGCCTGCTTATATCCTGAATCCGGACCAGATGCTGCAAGCAGTGCAAGTGACTGTTCCTCCAACACATGCAGGAAACAACAAACTACGACACACAAGAGTATCGTTCCTCCTTCCTCGAAACTAGAGGGGGAGTATTGTAGTGTACCATAATATAGGTCGATTTTCTTTTATTGAGTGTGTAACCATTCTCTAATTATCTGCCTGCCCTGTATTGTGATTCTTTTACCATTCCATTCCTTTATGCAGATACCCTATGCAATTTCTTTCAGCATGTTCTCTTTGCCAATTTGTGCAATATCATTGTCTGCATACTCTTGCAAAAATTCCGGTATACAACATATATATTATACATTTAATACCATAACCAAATACTCTTAGCTTTGTTAACGTCAGGTCCACAGTAAAATGTATATAGTGTTAACTTGTTTTGACATTAAATCATTGGGAACTATTCACCGCATCTCTCTCTTCCTTGAGCCCTTCAACAAGAGAGTTATAGACACTAGCACTTCTACTTAAAGAGAGTTATAGACACTAGCTCCTTAGGCTGAGAAGTTGTAGTGGAGAAACCCTGACAGCGGCCCTTACACAGGAGTCCTTCTTTAGGTAGCAGCACAACTTATAGTTGGTGGCTACAACACTCACCACCCACCAACAATATCCCCAGAGACTGACACATCCAGCCTCAGTTTCCTCCCCGGCCTCAAACACGCCATCGCCAATGCTACACCTACACCTACGTGCCGACAAACAAGACACACCTACTTACCACCTGATCTGAACACCGCGCCTTCACTACTCCTGCGTACGGATGCCCACCGCACTCCACTCCAGCAGGTGTACAGTGGCCAACATCCCGTGCTCTCCAGGATAGACGTAATTGTTACACTGCAAATACGCGGTAAGCCATACGTCACGTCCTGGGAGCAGGTAAAACTTGCCCACACCGTGCCACTCACCCCAACACACACCATTCCACCTCTCCACCATTCCTCACACACACCACACACACACTCATCATCACACTGACCACCACTACTACCCACACTCTACACACGCACCCACAACCTCACCGACATACTACACACCCGAACCACACCCCACCACACCTACTCACCTTCCATCATATCACCCTCCGCACTCACACACCAGCCATACCATTCCCTCTATTATCACGGCAACTTCTTTCCCCCTACTACCTGCACAACCTAAACCACCATCAGCTCCCACCTCTTCCATCCCGTTACCTATTACTTTACCACCTCACCCCCCCCCCCTGACACGACTCCACCCACTAGACCTACAACCCCTCCCCTCCCTCCTCACGGCACGTCACCTAATCCTGATCTACCCGAACCTCCTTCCCCCACTTCCGTTACCACACCCTCCCCTCTCCACCCTGTGCCTTCCCCAACACCAGAAACCACGCAACCTGTTCCTTCCCTCCCTCCTAACGGAACTGCACCTAATCCCTTAATAACTTCATTCTGTTGGGGTGAGGGGGGGTAATGTAGTGGTGCCGTATGCACCACTTCTTATTCCTTGGTATATTCCATGTGCTGGTACGCCACTCCTTGTTCCGTTGTACTTTCCCCAGCCCCAGACAAGCCATAGTATGATGGATACACTAATCCCTTCCCCTGACACAGCTTAATTCTCTCTTGGGAGTGCAGCCACCGGCTCCCTGCTTTCTCCCAGGTATGAATCAAGATGGGTGCAGTACGTCAGGTGATGTGCGGGGTCACGTGGCCACGCCACATACGGGAACTTGGAAGCGAGTGGATAAAAAGGGGAGGCTTCGCCCTGAAGGGCAGACTATCCAGCGAGCTACTACAGAGGAAGGTCTTGTCCCGCTCCTGCCGTCGACATACACCTGCATACACACGTGTTCCCACTCTGACCACACGTGGTGCTCCTGCTCTACACTACTACACAAGCTCCACTGCAACTACCGACTCCCCACGACGCTGCACGACAGGCTGGCCTTCCCTATATTCATATGTACTGCTTACCAGTGTATTACCAATATACTGTACCGTGTATTCTAGAGTCTGTTCACCTGGATAGAAACATAAGGAGCTTCCTTACTGTTATACTATCTATCTATCTTACCCCTTTCTCTATCTATCTTTATTTATCTTTCTATCTATTTATCTTTGTCTGTCTCTCTATTTGTCTTTCTATCTATCTAGTCTGTTGTAGAGTTGTAGCTTGGAGCCGTTGTAGAGCCCCAGTAGAGGTGTTGTTATGTTGAAGTTGTAGAGTTGTAGCTTAGCTGTACACCTGTGAGTAGCACTTAGGGGGTCACCAATTGTAGCATTAAGAACTGTTACTAGTTGCTACGAGAAGTTACTGGGTTCGATTCCCGGGTCAGTGGAATTGTTGGACGATTTTCCCAGTCCCCTATGTCCCTGTTAACCTAGCAGTAAGTAGGTACCTGAGTGTATGTCCCAGTTCACCAAGCAGTAAGTAGGTATCTGGCTGTACTGTATGTCCCAGTTCACCTAGCAGTAAGTAGGTAGCCAGTTGTAAGAACAAGGATAGAGCAATCTTGTAGTCTGGTGGAAGATGTGTTGATGTAAGTAACAAGACTGACTGCCTTAATGACCAACACCATGAGTCCATAGGCATAAAGCCTTGAATCGCCTTTTTTCCAAACTCACAGGGACAGAATATTGCAGTTTATTGAACAAAGTAGTTATGTTATAAGACAAGTAGATCACTCCAGGACCAAGGACCGTAACTGGGAGAAGGAGTATGTGGTAGTGGGGCCAGCACAAATAATATAAATAAGAGGTAAATATGACAAATAAGTGGTAAAATGAGGGATGTTTTGGTTACATTATATTTTACTCAATTTTTGTTGTTTATTGGCGCAGTTAGGTTATAATAAGGGAAAAAATACGATAATTGATGATAAAATATGATAATAAATGATACAATATGATAAATAAGTGGTTAAATATGATAAAAAGTTGTACAATCTAGGATGTTTTTTTGGTATTTATCTAGACTATTGCCGTTTTGTAGCAGCTTTGCCAGATCCGGCTATGTCCCAGTATTTTGCCCTAGTCAGGTCCCGGTAGTGTGGCCAGGTTAGGTCCCGGTGGGTGGGTAGTTTGGCCAGGTTAGGTCCCGGTAGTTTGCCCAGGTTAGATCCCGGTAATTTGGCCAGGTTAGGTCCCAGTAGTTTGGCCAGGTTAGGTCCAGGTAGTTTACCCAGGTTAGGTCCCGGTAGTCTGCTGTGGTCCAGGTTAGGTTAGGTAAGGTCAGGCTAATTTCAAATTGCCCCAATTGAATATCTTGGAAATGAGACATTGCCGAATAAAATACCATAGAAGAAAAGTGTCTTAGATTGTTATAAATTAGTGGATAAAGAAGGTAAAGATATTATAATAGAAAAGTGACTTAGAATAGATAATCACCCAAATGCCATAGAAAAAAAAATGTCTTAGAATGTTAAAATTTAGTGGGTAAAGAAGGTAAAAACAAATTTAATTGAGAATGACAATAAAATAGATCATTACCTTTTCGTTGGTAGCCTACAATTTGCAAGCCACTGCCCTGTACTTATTGAAGTGAAACACACTGGTTGCATGCTTTGTTTCACTGCACATACACACACACGAAGGAGAGAGAGAAACACACACACACGAAGGAAAGAGAGAGGGAGAAACACACACACACACACACACATGTGGAGAGAGAGAGAGAGAAAGAAACACACACACACACACACACCACCATTTCTACCATCAACGCTAAGGCTGGAGGGATACACCTGAAAAAAACTCATTGGAGAATTTGCGCCTGGTTACGCCTATGGCACAGTGAAAACCCACAAGCCTGGGAACCCCCTCAGGCCTATCATCTCCCAGATCCCAACTGCAACATACCAACTGGCCAAATCTTTGAACAACTTACTTTCACCTTACGTGCCCAGCAAGTACAGCCTCAATTCAACCACAGATTTTCTACAAATTCTCCGCGACTCTCCTAAAGTAGACAACCATATCATCGCCTCCCTGGACGTTGAAAGTTTGTTCACTAATGTACCAGTGGATAAAACTATAGACATCATCCTCCACCGGGTTTACGAACACCCAGACCTCCCACGACTGGACATCCCCAAGACCTGCCTCAAGACTCTACTTGAACTCTGCACCAAGGAAGCTCCATTTATTTGCCCCCGTGGCAATATGTATCAGCAGATTGACGGTATAGCGATGGGTAGCCCCCTGGGGGTCCTCTTCGCTAACTTCTTTATGGGTACTGTTGAAGAGGACCTTCTCAAATGTAATCGCCCATCGATATACTGTCGGTATGTTGACGACATTTTTGTTCAAGTAAAGGACCTAGACAAGCTACTACTACTACAACAACGGTTTATCTCCTCGTCTGGTCTGAACTTCACCTACGAAAAATCAACGGATGGCAAACTACCCTTCCTGGACCTCTTGGTTGCCCACCACGACTCAGACTTCCGAACCACAGTGTACAAAAAGTCCACCAACAACGGACGGTGTCTAAATGGTGACAGTGAATGCCCCAAGAGATACCTCCAATCCACCATCTCATCCTACGTCAGGAGGGCTCTCTCCCACTGCACCAGCTGGAGAGACACACACCAGGAACTAGACCGTCTCACCCAAGTCCTGGTAAACAATGGATATTCCAACACGGACGTCTCCAACACCATCAAACTCCAGCTAGAAAAATGGTACGAGGTGAATCCCCCAACCAAACCCAACAGTGATATCAAACTTTACTACCGCAACTACATGTCCACCGACTACAAGACTGACGAGACTATACTAAGAGACATAATAAAGAAGAATGTTCACCCCACCGACCCAGGCAGCGAGATCAAACTAGTAATTTACTACAAGTCTCCAAAAACTTCGAACCTCACCCTACACAACCGACCTACTACCTCCAAGAGACCGATGAACAGTGACCACGTGATTTACCAACACACCTGTAAGAGTGTGGACTGTGAGCCTCACCACTATGTTGGTAAAACACAAACATCACTGTCTCGTCGGCTCACCATGCACCTCCAGTCAGGGTCTATAAAAGACCACGACCGTACCCAGGACAACCAAGCTCTGACACGAGACAAACTAGTAAATAATACCATCATACTAGACAAAGAAACAGACAGCAGAAGACTCTCCTACCTAGAAGCGATCTACATAGAAACCCTACAACCCTCTATAAACAACCAGACACAAGACCTCCAAATACTGCCCTCCAGAAAACGACACATCACCAACACCGCCAGGATACTCACCACACCTCCAACACCTACTGACCCACCACAGGTATCTAACATCTTACCCACCGCCACTACAACCAACCAACAACTCAGACGTAGCGCCAGAATCAGAAGCTACCCCCCATCCACCAATCACTAGGCCTCTGACATGGTGGCCCCGCCCACCCCACATACGGAAAACAGATATATACCCCTCACCCACTCAGAATCGCCACTTCCTCCTGAAGATGTCCGACGTACTGGACGAAACGTCGACCTCCCCCAACAACTCAACTTTTGCCTCACTTATCCACCATCTAAGTGAAGACTTAAGAAAAACTGTAAGAAACATTGAAAATATAAATAATAAACTCATTAATGCAGAACAAGCCATTTCCTTCAACCTCGTTTGATTGAAAGAGAATATACTCCCTGGTTACACCAACATATATATATATATATATATATATATATATATATATATATATATATATATATATATATATATATATATATATATATATATATATATATATATATATATATATATATATATATATATATATATATTTAATTATACTCTATTTTGCAGGAAAGGAATAAAACGGAAAAGTAAAAAAATTCGCCATTGAGGAAAAGTAAGAAACAAATAAAACCTACAGTCAGGCTAGATATATTTATATATGAAGATGGTATGGAGAAAGATAATGGTAATAATAATTACAATAATAATAATAATAAACACAACTATAACATTACAAACATAATATTTTCTTAATCCAATAGTAATAATAATAATAATAATAATAATATTAATAATAATAACAATAATAATAATAATAATATATTAATGGTTGACACTTGTTTCAGATGGAGAGCCTCAGAGGAGTCGGAGGATACCAAAAATAAGTGAAAAAAAACTCCTTACCTACATGAGTGACAAAAGTAAGAGAATGGAAAAATATATTGTAGTGTAACAACAGGATGTTGTGTTACCATTGGGGTGAACAGACTTGATTGTACACGGTAACAATGTATTGGTATGACTACAAGGGTTGGTTCTCACACTCGTATATCCTGGACTCGATAGCAAGGTAGGCGAGGTTGTGGTTGTAGAAGGCAAGCCCCTTGTAGTGAGGGAGACTTGTATGCCGTGGCAGAGAAGAGAGAGAGAGAGCTGCTGCAGGAGGTAGTGTGGCGTGCTGGAGCTTGGTGAGAGTATCGTGGTGTGCTGGAGCTTGGTGAGAGTAGCGTGGTGTGCTTGAGCCTGGTAAGAGTAGCGTGGTGTGCTGGAGCTTGGTGAGAGTAGCAGCAGGCGAGGTCGGCGGCAGGAGCAAGAAGTGAGTGCAGGTCAAAGGTTAGCTGTCGAGTGACCGGAGCGCTTTTTTTTTTTTTATCGACCTTGGTGTTCGTCATTAAGGCCATTAATTTATTTTATTGTATTTATATTTATTTTATTTTATTCTTTTATTTATTTTTATATCATTTTTATTTTATCATTATTTTTTTTATTATTTACTTAAACTTTTTGCATATTATATTATGCATTTATTATTATTATTATTATTATTATTATTACAATTAACCTTAAAACTAAACTTACATACTTTTTTTTTTTTGTAACTTGATACAAATATTAATGTTTCTTAATTTTACGTCATAGCTAATAAACTAATCTATGACTGTACAGTCGGCAAAAAAAAGTAAAAAGTATCAACACCACCCTTATGGACAGTGATATGTAGTGTTAGTGTTCCTGATTACAGATAAACCACTCAGACACTTTCTGTATTTTATAATAATGAATTACAAATAGTAATTCACTTATAATTCTTTCCCTAATTAAAGAATATTAAAATTTTCATGAATGGTAATAAATTTCAATTCATTGCCAATTTCAAATTTGGCAACCCACACATCAAGAGTACCAACCTTACCGTGCACAATTTTTAAATTTCAATGTAAGGGTGGTGTTGATACTTTTTTTGCCGATTGTACCTACTCAACCAATAGCTAACTAGACTGATACCTATTCAAGCCAATCGCTAAACCTGGATAGACAAATCGCTAATCATATCTTAGACAATCGCTAAACCTAGTTAATATATCATAATTATACAATATGGTATATACAACACATATAACATTCATAATTGCCAAAAATCTATACAAAATGGTAACAACAATAGTAATAAAAAGTCACATCACTCTGATCAGTTCGGTCTCCCTCAAGAAAGTCATCAATTTATCAGTCACACCACCATCCCCATCACCTAATAGAGCTGAGAGTGTGAAGGGGACTTTTACTGCATCACAGTAACTTATGAGGGAAGCGCGTCACCCCACAAATCGCCGACAATGCAGGAAGATATGACTGATAGATAACACTGCATTACAGGTGTAACAATTCCGTGGAAAACGTTTGTCTATATAATAATAATAATAATAATAATAATAATATACGGTTTATTGATATGGCAGCCACAAGGCTGAAAATACACAGATTGGCACATGAACATGATGATATACTACATGGAAGAAAATATAAATAGATGAATAATATAATGAGAAGTTATATGGATGAACGGACAATATGATAATGATAAATGTAAAAAAATTATGTATGAGGAGTTGAATTCGAAGGCTGACATATATTTTGTTTCTAGATGTTATTATTTTCTATTAATTATATCTACAATTGAAGGTATGGGACTGTGCTTGTAGCGGTCGGTTCGTGCTCTTATCGGTGTGAGGATGTTGGAGTGTCGGGTTTCTCGCCGTGGTGGTGGGAGGCTGGGGGGAAGCATTTCTCGGTGTCTAGGGTTGTTTAGTAGTTGTTCACTGAATCCCTTTAAGATGTTAAGGTGTGTACTGTCCAGGGAGGTCATTTGTAGGATGTCTAGTTCTTCTTTGTAGGTGGTATAACGAGTGCCCAGTATGATACGACAGGCTCTTTTCTGTATCCTCTCAAGTTGTTTTTTCTGGGTGTTATTGATGGATGGAGACCAACTTGGGGCGGCATACATTAGCTTGGGGAGTACAAACATTTGGTAAATACCCCTCAGCTCCCACTCTGGTGTGCCTAGGGATTTGAGCCTTCTTATCATATAGAGGCGATAAGAGGCTGACTGGGTGATGGTGGTGATGTGCTGCTTCCAGTCCAATTTGCTGTCTATTATTATCCCCAGGAGTTTGGTTGCCTCCACAACCTGGAGTGGGTGACCTCCGAGAGTGACTGCAGGTGGTGGTACAGGTGTGGTGGATGTGTGAAAATGCATTACCACCGTCTTGTTGAGGTTGATGGTCACATTATTAACCTCGGTCCAGGACTGAAGGTTATTTAGTTGTTGTTGGAGGTGGTGGTAGTTAGGTTGTGTGTTATCCACCACAACACCGACAGTGGAATCATCCACATATTTCCACCGGTGTGGTGTATCTGTCAGGGCATCATTTATGAGGATTAAGAAACACAAGGGTCCCATTCTCGTCCCTTGGGGCACACCTGACTTAATCTTCTGAGGTCCTGAAACAGCACCCTGATATCTGACCACCTGCTGCCTGCCAAACAGGAAATCCGACAACCAGGCTACCAAGCCCAGATCCATCCCAATACTCAGTGCCTTATTGATGATTACATTATGATCTACTAAGTTAAAAGCTTTTTTGAAGTCAATGAACGCCAATGCAACTGAGGTTTTTCTAATTTCGATGTTCTTATATATGAAATCTAGGAGGCTAATGAGACAGTGTTTGGTGGATGATGATTTCATATTGCCAAACTGTTGGTGATCAATGGCATTTGCAATGCTGGCTGAGGCCCAGTTGAAGACAAAGCTTTCACACAGCAGACTAGGGAGGGGTGTTATTGCAATTGGTCTTAGTTGATCGAATGACTGGGGGTTGGAAACTTTGGGGATTGGTGTTACATATGCTGTTTTCTAATCTGAAGGAACTCTACACTGGCTTATGGATGCATTGATTGTGGAACAAAGGGGCGTGGCAAGTTCAACAGCAAATTCTTTATATAATTTAATGGGGAGGTCAAGAGGGTGGTGGAGCGTTTAAGTTTAAAGCTTGAGAGCTTATCGGCAACCTCATGTGGATGTGCTAGTGGTGGCTGGGGGGAGGGGAGGTAGGCAAGTAGTTGGGATGGGTTGAGCTCAGGTAGTCTCTGACAGATAGCGGCAAAGTGATCATTAATCAGGTTTGCTGCTTCATCACTGGTGTGTCCCCTGGTACATGAGAAGGGGGCTGAAGTGTGATTTCCCATACCACATACATCCTTGACCTTCCTATACCACTGGCTGATGTTTGTTTGTTTCAGTTGTTGTAATTTGTTAGGATAATGCCTGAGTTTAGCCATCTTTATCTCTCTGATGACTTTATTTCGCAGTAGATTGAACCTGTCCTTGTTGGTGTAGAAGGCTCTCCTCCGTTGTTCAATAAGGCGTTTAATTCTGGGGGTCATCCAAAGCATGTCAGACTGGTGGATTGTCGTCATCTTTTCTGGGAAAAAGTACTGATAGGCTTGTGTGATGGTGGCTAAATAGTTTACCCACTTGGTGTTTACATCACTGACAGTTAACACTTCTGTCCATGGATAACGTACCAACCATTGACCAAACTGCCTCATTAATGAGTCCGGTATAGGCCTGTACTTCCTGGAGGTGGATGGTTCAGGGTGAGGGATGGTAGTGGTTGGGGCACACAGAATGGAGAGATGGTTGCTCATCTCCACGGGTGGAAGTGGCTGCGGGGGAAGATACTGGTCTGATAGGTCAGTGATAATCCTGTCTAGGACACTGTGGTTGTGGGTAGGGAAATCAACAATTTGGGTGAGGGACAGTTCGTCTTCAAATATGGTGGTGTCAATTTCGTTGAAGTCCCCTCAGATAACATTTTTTGCTGACTGATACCTGGTGCGTAATACATCACAGGTGTTGATGACGTGATCAATCAGCACTGCCTGAGACGGTGCACGCGGTGGATGGTAGACCAGGCAATAAATAATGGAGGCTGTGAGTCGAGGGTGGGAGGGAGGTGTTAATCTCACCCACAAGACTTCAACTCCCTCAGGAATATCCACATTGAGGTGTTGGGGGCGGTATTTGTCCTGAGCAAATAAGGCTACACCGCCGCCTCTTTTGTCTTTTCTGAGATGGTGAAACAGGGTAAAGTTTTGAATATGACACAGTTCAGGAACTACTTGCAAGGCTTCGGTGATACACACATCATCAGCACCAGTGGATTTTACTGTTGACACTAATTCGTCCACCTTATTGTTCAACGATGTCACATTTGATAAAAATAATGTGGGCAGAGCAAACCACAGGCGAGGTACACAGATGAGGTTTCGTGGTTTCACTGTCGCAGCCTTCTTCTGTTTGTTGGTCGTGGTAATCACTGGGATTGGTCTGTGTTTGTTCCTACCTGCCTTGCAACCCCTGCCGTGATAAAAGCCGAGGATTTTTAGGTGGGTTATAACATCACCAGGCGGGTAAGTAGATCCTCGTTTGAGTTGGAACAGAGCAGCACGGGAATAACAAAGTGTGACCATTGTGTTTGCAACAATCACTGTCTTTACTCTCCACTTGTAGAATAATTAGTCCCTCACTGTCCTCTTCAATGACGATGGGTGGTAATTCAACTGTGTGGTGGTGAATGGGGTGCTGGTGGGATGAGAGGTCAATATGCTGACCTTGGCTGCCCCGGGGAGCGCCGAAACACACGTCTGACTCTCACGATGTACGTTATCCTGGTACTGTTGGTTCTTAATCTTGCAAGAATCCTTTCTTCTAGTCTGTTGGGCCGGTTGGCAGTGGCCCAATCACCCAGTTGAGGCTTGATGGTAGGAATGTTAAGTCTGGTCCACTGACTTTGCCACAGAAGATTAATTGATTTCTTTCCGAGGGATAGATACGACTGTAGATCACGAGGGACTACCCAAGTCCCCTCGAGCTCTACCGCCGATTTCGCAAGTAAGTCTGCCCGTTCATTGCCATAAATACGACAATGCCCGGGCACCCAGATCAGAGTGAAGGACTTGTTGCATAAGTGCAACTTATTAATGATGCGACCCTGGATTTCATTAGAAACAGTTTGACATGAGTTACTTAATTGAAGAACTGACTTTGAGTCTGAGAAAATTACTATTGAATTATGACGAGAATTTAGTGCATAGTCTATGGCTTTGTCTCTTGCAAAAAGTTCTGCTGTAAAGACACATGTATGTGTCGGCAATCTGTTCCTAATTTCGCATTCACTCGACCATACACTCGCACCCACACATCCATCCGACTTGGAGCCGTCAGTGTACACGTGGTGAGACCCCAGGTGACTGGAGATGATACCACCAGACAGGTGGTGTATCTCCAACTCCGGCGTCTTTTCCTTCGATGATGGAAGCCACGATGTGTTGACGCCGAAGTTGGATGTCTCCCACGGTGGTATCTTGTTGGTAATAGACTTGTCGCAGTCCCCGAGGTCTATATGTAGTTGTTCTGCTAGCTGGTGGAGGCGTACAGCCAGTGGCCTCCGTCTTCTGTGATGAAGATAATGGTGTTGTTGAAGGGAGGCACTGACCACGTTGCCGATCTCCGACTTCCTAATGGTGGTCACGGTGGTGTTGAGGGCGAGTTGATCCCGTCGAAGTCGGAGAGGAGGTATGTTCGCCTCCACCTCCATCCTAGCTACCCATGTACACTTCAGAGCTCCCAAACACACACGTAAACATTTAATCTGGTACACATCCAATCTTCCTAGTGTTGTATCTGAAGCCGACCCATACACCTGTGAGCCAAAGTCTACCTTTGTACGAATAAGGGTCTTATACACCATTACTAAAGATTTTCTGTCGGCTCCTCATGTGGTACAGTCAGCAAAAAAAGTATCAACACCACCCTTAGCACTACTGACGTGACTCAGACTCACCTCCGTAGACTGAGACTCAGTATGGTGTTGATCAGGGTCCAGAGAATATAGGGTCGGCTCAGGACCTGACAAAAACAGTGCATTTGTCGCGGCTTCTAGCCACTTAAATTGTATTTATTGGATATGGAACCAGCACAGCTGGAATTGCTATAGAATACACCCCTTCTCCAGCCCAGGCCCCGTATAGGCATAATCTGGGCTAGAAGGGTCTATTCCGTGACGATCATCAGAAGTAAATTAAAAATTCAAATCTGGCGCTGTACTGATAGTGGAGCCACCTGGTGGTGGCGTGATGAGGTATTAAGCCCGCTCTCCGCAGGTCGCCGCTCGGTCACTCCAATGAGAAAGAAAGTGAATGCCTGCCGCATCGGGAGGTGGGTGGGACAGTAAAAGCTGTGCTGGTTCCACAACCAATAAATACAATTTAAGCGGCTAGAAGCCGCGACAAATGCACTATTATTGGTATAGTGGAACCAGTACAGCTGGAATTGCTATGCATGCGATGCGGTAGGTGGGAGGTGAGGTGGAGGCAATCACGTGCTTAGTTAAGAGCGCTCGAGAGAGCGGGAAATCATAAAAGGTAACCGAGCTAAGGTGAGGCCGAAGCTAAAGCAGCTTCCACACTAGCTAGAGGAATAGCTGTGGTGGAAGTGTTGTAATAGTTATAATAAAAATATTATATACCGTAGACTATTCTGTTATAGACCAGAATTGTTACCCATCTAAAGTCTTTATAGACAGACTCGAGGGGTCGGGTACAGGAGAGGGTGTGCCTTCGGGACCCCCCCCTCCCCCCCTCTTTTTTATTAAAGTCCTCTGAGCTAGGGCTATGGCCCCGGCTCAGGTCATGCGATCCCGAGGGGATGAAGGAGGACACAAGGATGCAGTAATCCTGTGTTTAATATATATATCCAGTCACTCATCCTAGTATAGTAAGTTTCGGAGAATGAATACTCAAGAATTCCGTAACAATGTAATTTATTATATCCAGCACCATATGTACAAACATGAAAGACATAGGGATGAGCGTGAAACTGTACATGATGGGGGTGAAGTATGGGATGACTAGTGACGGGAATTAAGTCGCCCCACCTTTTCCCTTCGGGCGGCCCCTCCCCCTCATGTGTCTCCCACGGGGACCCTGGGAAATGGAGGGTGGAGTACCCATAGCCACACAGGGGGTAGGGGAGAGCGAGTGGAACAGATACCTTCGTCCTGAAGGAGGAAGTGGAAGTCCAGCCCCCCAAATCCCGAACCCTCTCCACCGAGTGAGTCCTGAGGAAGGCGAGGGAGGCGGCCACACCCTTAACGCTGTGAGCCCTCGGGGCGTGTCCGGGATCCCCATTCTCTATCACTCGGCAGAGAAGGCGAGCGATTGACCTAGGAAAGAGAGGGTTACCGGACCTAGAGTTGTAGAAGAGGTGGTCCGGAGAAGCCCCTCTCGTCGCCTCCACGTATGTAGTAAAAGCGTGGACTGGACAGAGGGGGTGGAAACTTCCATCCCTCAGGAACGAGGGTACTGCGAGAGGGCCAATCCTGTCGTCAGCCTGCTCGTTCTTAGCTAGGAAAGCAGGAGAGGGGGAGATAGTTAAAGAAGTAAGGTTAGGGCTTACAGATGAAAAGGCTGTGTGACGGGTAAGGGCTGCCAACTGAGAGGCCCTGTACCCTGTAGCTAAGGCGAGCAGGAAGAGAGCTTTCTGGAGGAGGTGACAAACCTCCAGAGGGACCCCCTCGAAGGTCAGGTAGGAAAGGACGCGGTGAAGGGACCAGGAGGGAGTCTGGGCCCGGTGAGGTGTGGTCCCCGCCCGAATCCCCATCCTCAGGAGAGAGAGAGGCCTCTCCGAAACCTTAATGTTAAAACCTAGGAGGAGGGGATCAGACAGGGCTGCGTGATGTGCAAGAACCGTCGCCAGGGCCCTGTTGGTGGAATCGGCGAGCCACTTGAGGAATTCCAGGACCGTGTCCTCCGAGATGACCCTGGAGGGGTGTCTTCGTAAGAAGTCCTGGAATCTTTTTCAGCACGACTCGTACTGTCGCACCGACGACTGACGATGAGCCCTCAGCATCTTGCCCACTGTCTCCTTAGTGAACCTTTTACTGAGGACTCCCCGTAGAAACTCCAAGCGTGTAGTTTCAGTGACGCTTGGAGTGGTGCAGACAGGGTGCTGGAGAGGCACGTCGATCCCAACTGAAGAGGATGAGGGCACCACCGGGACAGTCCTCCGAACCACGGCTGCGCTGGCCAGAGGGGGGCTATGAGGAGTACCCTCCCCCTGAATGTGCGCAGCTTGAGGATCGCCTTCAGGAGGACTGACGTAGCTGGGGGTGGGAAAAGGTAGAGATACCCCCACCTGTTCCAGTCCTCTGTGAAGGCGTCCGGGCCTCCCGCCTCTGTCCTGGAAGAGAATGTTAGGAACAGAGGAAGCAGGGCCGTGGATGGGGAGGCGAACAGGTCCACCTCCGGTGTCCCGTAGCGAAGGCAGAGTGACTCGAACACAAGGGGACGCAGTTGCTACTCGACTGACGTCCCCTTGAACCTGGATAGAGCGTCCGCCCAATCGTTCTCCCGCCCTGGCACATAGCGGGCCGAGAGGTGAATGTACCTCTTGGCCGCTATCGAAAAAATCTGTTCTGACAGGGACAGGAGAATTTCCGACCGTGCAGTGCCCTGTTTCTGTAGGCACTGCACGGCCGCAACATTGTCCATATAGAAGCGGACGCCTATCCTGGAGAACTGTGGGTGTCTGTTGAGCCACTCCCTTGCTACCATCAACTCCCGGGCGTTGATGTGTAGTAGCCTCTCCTCTTCCTTCCATCCCCCGCACCGTTGATGTCCCAGGCAAGACTGGTATCCCCAGCCTACGTCCGATGCGTCTGTCGCCACCGTGATCCCCGGGGGAGGGAACACCCAGGGGACTCGCTGACGCAGGGCACCGGGACGTAGCCAGGGGCGAAGGAGACAGTGGAGAGAGGGGGACACTTGCCTGGGAAGGTCCCTGTGTGCGGGAGATAGGTGGAGGTTTACCTCCCGCGTCAGCCTCCTGTGTTTCAGTCGTCCCAGGGGCATTGCAGGGGCCGCGAAATTTAGGGACCCGAGCAATGATTCCCACTGGCGGCGAGAGAAAGTACGGGAAAAATGCGCCTGGCGGACGTGGCGGAGGGTCCGGCGGGCGTTGTCTGGAGTGAGAGAGAGGGTGGCCGAAAGAGAGTCCCACTCTATTCCCAGCCAACACAGTTTGCGAGTGGGAGTGAGAGAGGACTTGGGGATGTTCAACAGGAACCCCATTTCCTCTAGCACTCCCCTCGCTATCCTGACGTTGTTTGCTACCTGCTCCTTGGAAGGGGCGTGAAGCAACCAATCGTCCAGGTACATGAGGGTGGGGACACCCGCCTCTGCCAGACGGGATGCCATCACCCTCACGAGCTTTGTGAAGACTCGAGGAGCTAGAGAGAGACCGAAAGGGAGCCTGGTAAACTGAAACGTCTCGGTCCCAACCTGGAAGGCCAGAAAACGGCGAAACCTGGGGTGGATCGGGACGTGCCAGTACGCATCCTTGAGATCCAGGGATGCTAACCAGTCTCCCCTCCTTAGAACTGTGCGGACCTGGGCAACCGAAACCATCTTGAAACGTAAGGTTTTCACGAATTTGTTTAGCTTGCTCAGGTCCATCACCAATCTCGTTTTTCCCTGATCCTTTTTGGGGACCGTGAATAAACGAGAAAGAAAGACCCTCCCCGTCGCCCGCTCCACTACCCCTTTTTCCCGCATTTCTAACACATGCGGGACGACCGAAATTGACACTTTGGTTGAGGCAGGAGGTAGACGTAGTGGCTGTAACGGAAAATGACAGGTGTCAGTGGGAGTACAGTTAATCCTAGACCGGGACCCGAGGGACCCGGGAAGGGTTGGAGGGGCAGGATGACAGATAGTGAGGGTGAGATTTTGACCGCAAAGGGAAACTCTGATTTTGACCTAACGGGAACCCAAGGTTGGGAGGAGGGTTATGTTATATGTCAGAAATGTCAGACTAGGAGAGTTAACAAAAACAGTTACTCACCGGAACAGATATCCAGGGCCAGGACAGGCCCTGACGGATCACCCTTGCTGCCCAGCCGTGGGAGGGCCAGGCTGCTGACCACCTCGTGAGGCAGCCCAGAGTGGGACCCTCAAGTGGAGCGGTCCTTCTGGGAGGGGTGGAAGAAGGAGGTCTTGGGCCTCTGGAAGGGCTTGGAGCCCTGTCCTCTCCCTCGAAACGGCTGCTGGCCCCTCTGAGAGAACCTGTGGTGCTGTTTCGGGGGAGTGGGGTAGGATGGCCTTGGCAGTCTCGAAGGCTGGGAGGGCCTCCGAGGCTGGTACGCCGGTCTGGGAGGCTTTGGGGCACGTGGCCTATGGACAAACAGATTGATTAGGAAAAAAGGGGCCGTTATTTTCCTCTAATTTCACCTCCTGTGTAAAATTAACTCAGGTAATGGGATCAACGAGAGGTACTTACTTGGAGGTAGAGGGTTTCGGGAGGGAGGAGAAGATTGCGTCTGTCGCCGCCTGGTCGAAGAGGGCAGGGGAAAGAGGGGCAGCTCGTACCACTCCCCTCTGTGCCATCTCCGGCGCAGATTTCGCGGCTGCATGGCGGGCTGCCAGTCTTGCCTCGGCAAAAATCCTCGCCTCCTCCTGCATGTTATGGGTCGCCATCGCCGCGACGCCTTCCATGACGGTGGCCATGGATGAGAGTGTGTCACTGTAAGGGGTAAACAAGGAAAACCGAGCAAACCCGGGGTAGAGACACGAGAGTAAACTGAGAGACCCTCTACCCTGTATCTCTCGAAAACACAACACAAGATGAAATTGTACTCACGCTAGCTGTAAACATGACATCTCGTGGTAGGTGTTGGTGAGGGCGTTGAGGCAGTCCCTGATGAGAGCGGCAGCCTTACCCGTGGAGATGGTATGCGCCAACTCCAACCTAGCTGACGACTCTGCCTGCCTTAACTTGCCGTCGGGCTCCTTCAGTTGGTAGGGGACCGGAGGCTCCTTCTCCGTCTTCCACAGACATTCCCTCAAACCCGGCGGGGCACGGGAATGAGGGAGGACGACGGGGAAAGACGGAATGTCCAGGTCCCCTTCACCCTTATCCCCTGGGAAGTACGCGTCCGGGGAAAGGAGGACTGCCGTGTTCCCGTGGGAGCGGTCAATCCTCCAAGCCTCGGACAGCTGCAAGTTGCTATACTCCACCAGAAAACCCATCGCGTCCAGGGTAGCCACAGAGGATACCTTTGATGAAGTGGGTACAGGAGCTGAAATGGGACGGACCTTGTAGAAGAGTATAGCGTCGCCCTTATCATCTGCCCCCACTTCACCAGGACATCATCCCTCCGGGTCCACACGTCTGGTTGGGCGGTGTCCGGAGACCAAGCCACCAGTCTGCCCTCCTCCGAAGAGTGGGTCCAGGAAGGAGGAAGGAGAGCCTAAGAGTAGGGGAGGTACCCGTCGTCCGTAGGAGGGGGCGACGGGGAAGGAGGGGAGGAGGTAGCCAACTCCTCAGCCACGTCCCCAGCCGGAGACTCGAGCCCCGGAGATAAAGGAGGGACGGGAATGTCTCCAACATCCCCGGGTGGACTTGCACCCCCGACCGGAGCAGAAGCAGGGGGAGGGGCAAGGATGTGAGTAGGAACGGGTTCTGGAGCACCAGCCGGAGGCTGCACAGGGGGACCCGAAGGAAGAAGGGCAGGAATGGCGTGAGGCATAAGGGTATGGAAGATCCTAACAATCTTCAACGACGAGGGGCTCACCTCCCCTCGCTTACCCTTGCGGGGTTTGCGGACGGGCGAAGGAGAGTCCCCCGACGAAGACGAAAAGGAGGAAGAAGACGACGACGACGAGGAGGAAGGAGAACGGCGACGAGCCCAGGACTTCTTGGCGTGGCGGGACCTTTTTGCCGATCGCTTATGTCCTCTAGAGCGACCCAAAGAGCCGGCTCTAGAGGGCGACGAAGCTGGAGGTTCCCTGCTGGGCCTTTGTACCGGTGAGGTAGGCAGGGTAACCAGCGCGACAGACTCGCTCGCTTCCCGGGGTGTGAAGCCCCGAGAAGGAGTCGTAGTACCGTCTAGGGAAGGAGGCTCAATCTCTCGGGCCGCAGGGGGTTCTAGCCCCTGAGACTCCGAGAGACAAGTAGAAGGGTAACGGGACCTGGATAAACCCAGGTCCGTTCCCAAAATCGGGTCCGCCGACGTCAAGGAAGATCCGTCTCGCTTGTGGGCCATTCTCCTAGCCCTAGTCCAAGCCATACGAAGAGAAGCAAGGGCGGGGAGTTTGGAGCGGGCAGAAGGGGAGGTAACCCGACACAACTCAGCCCAGGGGCGGCACACACCACACGCCAAGGGGTCGTAACCCAAGGGCGTGAAGCAGGGTGCGTGAGGCGAACAGTGCAGGTGGCCGTCAGGCGAGTCCCGCACAGTACACCCCGAAGAAGCACATAAGGCACGAGTAGGCTGATGGACAAAAGAGAATACACAAACATGGGTTAGCACGTGAAATCACGGGAACACTGTAAAAACACGGGAAAACACAAAAACATGGAGAAGGTAGCGCGGGAGAAGTAGCCCACTGCTCCCGGGGGAACCAGGAAACACAACACAACACCCCACGCGCACCCACCAGGGAAAGAACCCTGTAAACCCAATAAAAACCACGCCTCAAAAGAGCGGGGAAAAGACCCCTGGGTCTGCAGGACCCCGAAGGAGAGGCACAGGCAGCCTGAGGGGCAAAAACCCAGGAACACCACACTGGGAAAAAACAAAAACACACTTAAAAAACACGCAAGGGGGAGGAAGGGAGAGCCTGGGCACAATTCTCGCCCCCCACAACCCGCATGGACTTACACAATACTCGGGGAAGGCACTAGAGGGCTAACAAGCCCCCACACACACACCACGTGGGGAGGCAAGGGCCCCACGTGGGGAGGTAAAACCTCGCTAAAAACCTAAAAAAAAAAACGAGGAAAACACACCAAATAAGTGTACTAGTGGCAGGAGGAAGGGTGAGAGGGGGAGAAGGGGAGAAAACCCCGAAAAAGGAGGCCCAAAAGAGCCCTCTCCACTAGGGAAGAAAAATGAACTAGCCCCAGGAAAGGAAAAATATTCCCACACTTACACTCTAAAACTCCCAAAACACAAACACACACACACATCTGCAAAGCAGGCAAGCCACTAGAACACAAAAGAAAAGATAGCAGGAACACGTGACACAATACCATAGCGTAGCAGCGAGGAGCGTAGATGTTGACAGGTACGTGTTCCGCGACAGAGTGACCGAGCGGCGACCTGCGGGGAGCGGGCTTAATACCTCATCACGCCACCACCAGGTGGCTCCACTATCAGTACAGCGCCAGATTTGAATTTTTAATTTACTTCTGATGATCGTCACGGAATAGACCCTTCTAGCCCAGATTATGCCTATACGGGGCCTGGGCTGGAGAAGGGGTGTATTCTATAGCAATTCCAGCTGTGCTGGTTCCACTATACCAATAATTTGTCATTTCCGCTCATGACGTAGGTGGACGTGAGAGCGATGGGTTCATCCCAGATATGGCCATCAGTCCACTACTGACAGCCAAGGTATTCAGAGCTCCAGTCTCCCGTTTTCTGTTGTCCTGGTGCCCATTTTGGTGCAGAGAAAATTGATTTCTATAATGCCTTCGCATTGTGCAGTGCATGGGTATAGAACGAACAGATATCAAAGAAGTGACATTAATCATCACAAATTTCCCAGAAATGAGAAACAAAAAAGAGAGTGGATCAGATTTTGCAGAAAAACAGACTATTTTAACCCATTAATTAAATTTTTTCATATGCAGTCGTCACTTTCAAGCATCTGCATATAAAAGGAACCTCAAATATGAGTTGCTTGGATTATTAAGGAGAAATAATTAAATTAGTAAAGCTACCATATTAAGTAATAAAATATTTTGATAAATGCAGAGTGTTTAAAATTTTAGATTAAGAATTTTAAATAGAGCCATTACAAACAACCCCATTAAATTTTAAAACAAAATGAAACAAAACTTGTTACTTAGGAACACAAGGATGTTGATATAAATGTTAATGTAATGTTATGATAAACTAATAAAAGTAAATAAAGTTTGTGTTTAAAAAATTATTGAACTTTCAAAGACAGATCAATAATATATATATATATATATATATATATATATATATATATATATATATATATATATATATATATATTATTAGGAGAGAGAGATAGAGGGCCTAAAGCTCGTGTCACACGAGAGATATTTTCTGGCATCTTTTGGTATTTTGCTACCAAATGATGCCCGTACTGGTGGCAAAAAGTGCGCGTGTAGTCACACGGTGGATTCGTCTACCAGCATCTTCCACTGGCGTCTTCCCACAAACCAAAACAATCACCGACCATTCATTGCAATACTTCCACAATAATGACCTCTCTTTTTATAAAACCTGTGTAAGAATTCATGTGGTCAACATACTATGCACTCATAGTAACAGTAATGTCTGGTTTGTGAGGCTTACAATCCGTTCTGGCATATAATCTGAGCAGTGAGAATAATTTAATAAGGAAGGAATCGAAGGATTCTCTTGCGACCGGGCTCCTAACTTTAGCGACGTGTGATTGGCTGTCCAAACTTCTCATATCTCAGATGTTTTGATCTAGTATGCCTTAAATAAAGTATCTGACACGTTATTATGTTTTTAATGTAACAAATATTATTATATAATAGCCAAATGACAAGCAAAAACTGTTTATATTAGGGGAAAAAACTTGGTTTGTTCATTAGGCTACGGAGTTACTGTATCGTTCGAATCTATTCATTTTAGGTAAAGATACACCGTAAATATAAATGAAAGCAAAGTTAATACACGTTATTTTTTGTAATTTTGATTATTTTTTAACAAGATTCAATACAATTTGAAAATCTAAAGCCTGTAATAGCCTCACGAAATAACAAAAGAAATTAAGGATAAGGACCAAGTCATAGCATATCCCTGGACCAACCAACATTTGCCATTTATCTCGATTTTAAACGAAATGTGAAGAGCTGAGGAGTCACTATGTACTGTGCGGCGTGGTCTGCAGCTCCAGTATGTAAACAAAGATGCCAGTACTGGCGGCAAGAAGACGATCATGCGCATCTTCCCGTACGAGCATCTTTTGCTACCAAAATACCAAAAGATGCCAGAAAAAGTGTCCGTGTGACATGGGCTTTAGTTTTACCTCACCTTACTGCTGTCTTAATTAACTACCAGCAACTACTATTACCACTATTATTATAGTTACACAAATAATATTAATAGTATTATACTGTTATTGTAGTTATAATAATAATATTAATAATATAATAATAATATAACAATAATAATAATATAATAATATAATAATAATAATAATAATAATAATAATATTATTAAAAGAATAGGAAGATGAAGCTTCTTTTTTTTTTTATCGAGTAGGCTACTTACTGTAACGTCTTGTTACTCATTAAAACAATATTAAATATATTACAACTTGAAATTTTATACTTTCCTTTTCCTAATAATAGTATGTATAGTTTTCCATGTAGTGTTCGTTTCTCATTTCTCTCGTTTTCTTTTTCACACACACACACACACGTCAGTGACGTCAGGGGAAGTTGGTGGGAGTAGTGGGGGGTTAGACTAATCTGCACGTAATCCGACCCTGTATTCTCTGGACCCTGGTGTTGATAGTCCGTGGAGAATGACGTGTCTCTTTCCCTAAACACTACTCTTGTCTCCACTGCGAGTTTTCAAAGTTTTCTCTTGTTCTGAAGTACGCAGATACTTTCAGTATTTTATAATAATGAATTTGCAAACAGTAATTGCTTTCGATCACTTATTATTCTTTCCCAAATTAGAGAATGTAGTCATGGTAGCATACGCACCACTCTGCATTTTTATATATATAATCTATGTGCTGGTGCGCCGCTCCCAGTTTCTTTGTGATCTCCCCGTCCCAGACAAGGCACAGTCTGGCGGTATGATTAATCCCGTCCCCTGGTGCAGCTTTGCATACCCTTGGGAACCCTAGCCGCCGGCCTTCCGCTTCCTCCAGGTATGAACTAAGGTGGGTCCAGCAGTTCAGGGGATGGCGTGATCACGTGAATGATGCTATATACGGGAACCTAGAGCAAGGATATAAAAGAGTGGGCTGGCGCTTGTGAGAGAAATTCTAGCGAGCTACTAAGGAGGAAGGACCAACCGTACCTGCCATCGTCACACACCTGAAGTCCACGTGTTCGCACTACGTCCACACGCTGTTCCCCTGCCCTACACTACTACACAACCGACACTGTAACTACCGACTCTCCACGACGCAACATCGGCAGGCTGGCCTTCCCCCATACCATATGTACTGCACCTTTGTATGTTACCAAATAAACTGTCCCGTGTATTCTAGAGTCTGTTCAACCGGGTAGATGCATAAGGAGCTTCCTTACTGTCTCAAGAATATTAAAATTATCATGAAAGGACGAAAATACTGAATGTGTTCTGCAAGGTAAAGCAGAAAGGAGATGTTTTTGTAATAGCTCCCTTAAGGGAAGCAACCTTATGTGTTCAATTTGGAGTCAATGTAGGCCTCCAAACTCATCTATAAAACACATCCCCTGTACAATTCCATATGGAGGGGTTCTGTTTCCTGGCATAGTTTGGAGGAATCAGTAGCCTTCCGATTTCCCATAATAGGTTACTCCCCTTAATGATGTTATTATGTTTTTCATATGTTATTATGAATAAGTTGTCAGAGACAAGAGCCTACAACGTGCACATTAATTATTTCCATAAATTCATATCGGATTCACCAAATTCATCCAATGATTCAGTAGAGAATTATTTATCCCATTACTTTTCATTTTTTTGTTAATGCTCCAAACATTTCAACAGCGCATTAAGTGTTTGTATGGTGGATATTTAGTGTGTCATAGAGTGGGAGGGAGTTAGCTGTATTGCAGGGCTTCCGTGAGCTCCGAAAATATTACCCTAGAATCGAGCAGGTTTTACCCTAAAAAGTCGGCAACATCGTAAAATAATGCAATGCATTATTACACATAGTCATTTAGGATCATATATAAGACACTCTAGAATAGATTATATATATTGCCACAACCATTGGCCTGCATCACGGTAGTTGGGTTATTTCCTGATACACTGCATTATGGAGAACCTGATACACTGCATTATGGATAACTTGATGGGTTTACCTAATTTGTAAAGCAATATGAACATGTAACCTCAGTATTTATTAACTTCTAACTTTTTTGTTCATGTCTACAAAAACTTTGTGTGCTATTCTTAATTTTCGATAGATTTTGACACGTTTATAAAATATGTTTTGCCCAAAAAATTACCCTAAATTAGGCATTACCCTAAATACTAAAAAAAGTGTCTGATTACCCTAGATTAGGGTATTTTACCCTAAAATGGAGGCACTGCTGTATAGTCTATGGAGTGGCAACACAAGGTGTGTGCAGAGGGAGGTGGCAGCCACCCCGAGTTGCCATTTGGTATTTTTCATTACCAAATTAGGGCCACTTAGGGCCACGGTCAAATGTAAAAGGTGTGAAATGAATGAAAGGGTTACACAGTCAAATGGAAATGAATGAATGAAAGGGTTACAGTGAAATGGTAGTGGTGTGAAATGAATGAAGGGGTTACAGTCAAATGGTAAAAGTTGAAATGAATGAATGGGTTACAGTCAAATAATAAAAGGCGAAATGAAAGAATATGTTGCATCAAATGAAAAAGGTATGAAATGAATGAATATGTTGCAGTCAAATGGACATGAATGAATGGCAAGGGTTTGGGTCAGTGCCCCCATTTTTATATACACCAGGCACACAATTTTCTGTCGATGGAAACGTCTATCGTCAGTCGATCTACAGGTGATTGATGGGCATGCGCATATTCGAGCAATGTCGCCGAGGTCGTGCTATCTTATCGATCGATGTTTTCCATCGCAGCACCATGTTCCCACCATTCATCGTGACATTCGATAAACATTCGCTAGACGTTCGCTAGCTGGCAGAACGATGGTGCTCGAACCATCCTCTCAGGCGATCGATGGCCGCCATACTGGCGTTCGAAAGGTCGTTCGAACCCCAATTTCGCCCATTGTCGCTCTCACCATCGGTCGATGGTCAGATTTTCTGGAAGTATCTGGCAACAATCAGTGTCGAGGGATGGAAAATCGCATGTGGGAGTCCAGCCTTACGCACCTACATCCATACATACTGACGCATCCAACGACGCCGTAGGAGCAGTGCTGCAGCAGAAGGTTATCGTGGTTCTAAAGCATATCGCGTGGCCTCGAGCCACCACAGAGAAAATACAGCGCCTTTGACAGGGAACTGGTGGCTATGCATGTTGCCGTCAAACACTTCTGACACTTTCTGGAAGGTAGGGCTTTCCACATATGTACCGATCACAAACCACTTGCGACAGCCATGACACAACTGGGTGCCAGCTGGTCACCACGAGTATCCCGACATCTTTCATTCATCTCCGAATTTACTACAGATATTCGGCATGTACAGTTGGACACAGGAATTCGTGGTACAGCTGAGGTGGTAAATGCTTAGCTCCTCCCAGTATGAAATTCCTTACCGACCAAACAGATTTACCAGGGGCAGAAACTATGATGTGGGATATCGACTATAAGCAAATACCGAACAAAAGTCACTGGTTGTATGAGAGAGACAAGCATCTTCCACCTGGGCTGTACCACGAATTCCTGTGTCCAACTGTACGGGGGGAAGACAACACGGTGGCTGACGCACTTTTGAGGGCACCACCGACACACCCACTCATCGCTACAATACAACGCATTTCTCCTCTAGAATACGCAGCACTCGCCCACGCCCAACAGAATGACACCCACCTCCAGGACGTATTGACGGGTGATACTGGTCTACGCCTTGAACGCATAACAACACCCGACTCTTCAACACGCGTCTGGTGTGACACTTCCTGTGGCACGCCAAGCCCCTACAAACCCGAGCAATTCAGAGAGAACGTATTCAATCACTATCACTCCATAAACCACCCGGGAATTGCAGGTACACTTCACCTCATTAGTCGACATGCAGTGTGGCCAGGAATGAGGAAGCAAGTAAAGGAGTGGGTGACAGCCTGCATCTCCTGTCAGCATGCGAAGGTTGGATAACATACACGCCCACCAATACACGAGTTCACCGTTCCCTCCAACAGAATCCACACCATTCATGTCGACATTGTGGGCCCTCTCCCGTCCTCCCAAAGGTACCGATATCTCCTGACGTGCGTAGACAAGACAACGAGGTGGTGTACAGCTGTCCCTATGTATGACATCACGGCTGATGGCACAGCCCGCCATTTTCTCAATAACTGGGTGTCGAACTTTGGTCCCCCTTCTGTTATCATCACGGATCAAGGGACACAATTCGAGTACAGGGCGTGGCAGGACATGCTCACATTATTAGGGACACGTCGGCAACGGACCACCGCATACCACCCAGCAAGCAACGGCATGGTCGAGAGATATCATCGCCGCCTGAAGGATGCGTTCCGAGCACTACAGCCTGATCAATGGATTGATGCCCTCCCGCTCTTCCTCCTGACAATACATACCATGCTGAAGGAGGACTTGAAACACTCACCAGCGGAGCTTGTGTTCGACGAGGACCTACGCCTCCCTGGCCAGATTACTGCAACCGAGGTGGACACATCTAACCTTTCATTCTTGTTTGTTGTGGCATTATGTTAATTGTTACTTGGTATGTATTGAGTCTTTCCCTCTCCCCTAATAAATCCACTCTGTCGGGGGGAGAGGGGGTAATGTAGTGGTAGCATACGCACCACTCTGTATTTTATATATATATATATATATTCTATGTGCTGGTGCGCTGCTCCCAGTTTCTTTGTGATCTCCCCGTCCCAGACAAGCCACAGTCTGGTGGTTTGATTAATCCCGTCCCCTGGTGCAGCTTTGCATACTCTTGGGAACCCTACGTCCACACGCTGTTCCCCTGCCCTACACCAAGATCTACAATACCAGGTCTGCTGGTCAACTGTCACCCCACTGCGCATCTACGTCGATTGGCCCCCAAACTGAGGCTTCCCAAGTCTGTCAAATATGGGACGGGATAGTAGTCTCTATGAGCGGGGTACATACGGGTCAATACTAGCGGCCCCTCGCATTTCAGTGGCAAAATTGCCTTATTTTCTTGCCAAAATTCATGGTTTAGACTTTGTGTACGTGAATCGTTTTTATTTCTAAAATTTCTTCAAAAGCGTAGGTATAGAAAGTTCTCAGTGGAAGTTTTCGAGAAATTACAAATAGGACTAAAAATAATGATGTGAAAACAGCATATATATACGGGAGAATTCTTTCCCTCTGCCCGCGTATAGAAAATGGAAGTATTTTAATCCTTACCTGACTTACCTTATCAAATCCTTTAAACACCCCCACCCAAGATTAACTGACTAACTGCCCCACCTCCAACACACACACACACACACACACACACATTTTTTAATGTGTTGATATTTCTCAGCAAGGACACTATACGTTAAAAAAAATGCTCATATACTATTAATTATTTATTATAGCTTAACAGACACCAAAATCTTATTAATTATGAATACAGGGTACTTAACTAAGTAAAATATTGTATGATATATTCTAAAATTAACATATAAACATACTGTAACTGTTATATTCTCCTAATTTAGCCTACTTTGAGTGTGGACTGTCTACTTAATTAGTTTGTCTATTTTCCGTTTATGGGACCTTGAGTGATTTAGTTTTTTGTTTAACTGACGAAATCGGAAAAATAAAATGGCAGCGAACGAAGAATTTTATTACATCTTCTGGCAAAGCAACATACTCCACTATCTGTACTACCAACGTTTTTACTGTGTTTTTTCCAGGCATGAGCTTTCCTTCTCCATGATGACACTGAAATAGTGTTTCCATTGATTTTAACTTTGTGAAAAAGTCACTGCTGGGTACCATCAATTTTCCTGGTTCTCGACCTGCAATACCAATCCAGGACTTATCTCCAGGCTGCACAATTGATCCAAGGAAGCCATATTGAGGAACTTTACTAGCAATATATCCCCCAACATATCTAAGTCCCTCCATTTCCACAGCATCTTCTAAATTTGTACCAAAATCTAAGCAGTTCATTTGTTCATTTTCTAAATTTTCATCTTCCACCATAGAATCATCAGCATCTAAAGTGGCGAACAACATGGCTGTCAAGGAGAGTTCATCCTGCAGTGATTTTTCATGGGACTTGCATACTTCAGCCTGGTCTGTAGCCGAGTTTGTGAATGAATTATGAGTCAGACAAATATCTCTGTTTTCTTGTTCGCTGTTATATTTATCACCCACAAGCATGTCGTCTTTCCCCAGAAGAAATGATCTTATCCTGTATTTCAGAGATACTGGTGAATGATGATCAAAAGTGACTCCCATTTGCCGGATATAAGCAAAAAAAATGTTCTAAACCATCTTGGTTGAGCCTGTATGTTGTTAAGTATGTCACGTTGTATATTTTCTTAATCATGGCATACAGCTTTGGCAGAGATTTAGAAGATATTATTATCTCTTTTTGAAACTGGTAGAGGGCTTTTCTATCTCCTACTCGCATTGTCAAGACAGTGTCTATCATTTGCTTTAGCAACTGATTTTATTTATCCATGTTGATCCCATATGCATTCCTAGAGCACTTGTCATCATATGGAACTCTGGAATTGAAGAGGTCGAACCAAGAATCACATAATGAGACAAAACTACTAGTAGCTTCCCATCCATTGCTTTGAAGTAAGCCTCACTGTCCAAAGTATCTCAGAGATTTTGCTGTAGTTTCCGATAACAGTTGGACTGCTAGTTTAACTTTCATTCTTTTGACTCCTGTGACAGAAACATGACATGTTGTTAAACGAAATGCAGTTTTTAAATCACTAACACTTCTCTGAATTAGTTCATTCACACACCCACTACCAACATAGCTGCCGTCACCTAATCTAAATCCCGAATCAAGGAAATTATTCCTAATCAATTTGACAAGATGTGGAGCATCAGCAAATACATGAATTTCTCTACTGGCATCTGATGGATTTGGAAAGGAAGTATTTTCTGTGTTGATACCAAGATTTTTCCAGAGCCTTACATTGGTTGGACCAAGATCATTAACCACTCCACAACTGGGAATCCAATTGTTTCAACTTTAAGAATTATATCATATAATAAGTCCTTGGTCATATTACAATCAAATTCATAGAAGACAAGCTGCTTCCATGAATGAACTAGTCCCCTTATCATCACACACTGTACTCTATTATGGGGGCCATACAGAGTATCTGTTCCTTTATCGTAACACCACTCATGAGCAATGCTACACTCGTCAAATGAAAGTACATAGATTCGGTCTTCAATGGCTAATGTAGAGGCTTTATGGTTCAGCAAGTCTAGAACACTGTGTAACAATCCAGGTTCGACAGAAATATTTGCTGCCCATCGATTTAATGTAGCAACAAATGGCCAGAGACCCGGACATTTGCATCGCAGATATTTGTACGCTTTGGAGCTTAGATTATGCAGAGTTAGTGCTTGACTTTTGTCATCCTTGCACCAGTTCCTAATCGGGATCCCAGTTAGAATATATTCAACTTGTGTAGGTGAAAATGTTTTACTGAGAATCCCCCCCCCCTTGCAGTGGCAGTAACCCTTTTAAAGGCACTTTCAGCCTTTTTAAGCAAAACTGTTTTCTCGTTTTCCCAGTTTATCTTTTCTGTTAGGAGAGCGTCTCGCTGTCTTTGCAATTCTTCAAACCGTTGCTAAAGACCTTACTTACGATCTACTATTAATGCTTACGTGAGAAGGGCCATCTCCCACTGCAGTACTTGGAGTGAGACCCACAAAGAACTTGATCGCCTCACCCAAGTCTTGGTAAATAATGGCTACAACAATTCTGACATCCATAAGGCCATCAACAACCACCTGTAAAAGTGGTACAACAAGGAAGACACCATCTCCACTTCCAATGTTATCAAGATATTTTACAGAAGCCATATGTCCAGCCAATACAAAGCAGATGAATCCACCATCCAAGACATCATCAAGAGGAATGTTCACCCTACCAACCCAGAATATCGGGTAAAACTTATCATCTACTACAAATCCAGGAAGACCTCCAACCTTCTCCTCCACAACAGACCCATCAAAGACAAGACATCACTCCAAGAGGACCACGTCATCTACCGACATAACTGCACCAATGTGGACTGTGGGCCACATTCCTACATCGGGATGACGACGACTCGCCTGACAAGACGTCTTACCATGCACCTCCAGACTGGGTCTATTAAATCTCATTACAAGCCCCCCTCCCATAGCCCTCTTACTCGACTTGACTTGGACCGTAACACCACTATACTGGACAGAGAGAACGACCCCAGACGCCTTTTTACTCCTAGAAGCTATATACATACAGACAATCCGCCCCTCCATGAACATACAAACTGAAGATTTTCAAGCTCTACCCAGCTCCAAGCGCCCCTCCAACCATCTTCCCTAGGTCTCCTCTACCATCAACATATCGACTCCAATACCACCTATCAATCAGCCTATACTTAGATACAACTTAAGATCATCCAAGCCAGCTCCCCCCAACCATCCCAACCCCGTGTCTACTTCCCTCAAAACACCTCACCCACAAGCCTAAGCCCCGCCCCCCACCCTCACCTCACCTCACCTTACCTCCCAATATCTCTACCAACCAGCCTCCCTCCACCCAGACTAAACCCTCCCTGCCACGCCCTCTTAGTGTCACTTCAGCCACCAGTTCCCTATATATACCCCGGAATCACGCTACACAGTCACTCTACCCATACCTGAAGTTGGAGAATGTTATTTCCGAAACGTCGTCGAACCTAGGCCAACTAATATAGAAAATCTACCTTGACCAGAAGAAAATATATATATACAGGGTGATTCAAAACTACATTTACAAAATGACAGGGTAAATTCCTGACATGATGTTAAACATAGTTCCATATATATTTTTCAAAAATGTAAAAAGTTAATTACAGACATGAAAGCCAAATCCATTGTGCCGTGGGCGAACGATCGAACGCTTTAAAATTAACTCCTTCCCCCACCTCATCCCCTCCTCTCTCTTAAGTGGACGAGGC
This sequence comes from Petrolisthes cinctipes, assembly GCA_033782935.1. Classification (NCBI taxonomy): domain Eukaryota; kingdom Metazoa; phylum Arthropoda; class Malacostraca; order Decapoda; family Porcellanidae; genus Petrolisthes; species Petrolisthes cinctipes. Next base: position 73,782 of record JAWQEG010006379.1, read on the forward strand.
AAGTATTAAAACGTATGAAGCAATGAAACTCTTATCGATCATGGGATTCAAAGAGATCCGTTGGCTTTTAATCGATCCCAAGGCTTCGTGTTTCTTGTAATGTCAGATAAGTTAGTAGTACCGCCCTGGGGTGGAATCCAAAGAGATTGTTTAGCGACGCGTCGCTAATACCGATGTCGTTAATAACTAACTACACGCAGGCGTCGTTAACTTCGCCCTGATCCAAGAAGCCTCTGCCCGCCTGTTGTTAGGAGCGCGGTAACTGGTACACGCCTCTGATTGGCTAGAGTCATCAATGACGTCATGGACACCTCGTAGCCAATCACGAAGCGTGTGACATGGAGCGTTTGTTTAAAAACCGCGATCAGCTGGCAGCTGTCAAAACAAGTGTCTTCGTATCGCTCTACTGAGTGTACTCGACTTTTTCATTTCAAACACAGCAGGTACGTCCACAGTTTTTATTTAGTATCTGAAAATAGTTTTTGGAGTCATACGAAATGTAAATAATGAAAAGGTTATGAAATGCACTCTTTGTATGGTAATTACATTAATCATTCAGTATACAGTACTTGGTTTTAGCATTTCATTAATTATTAACATACTTGTATTTTGTTTAAAACAATGATGTATAACACAGTACTGTATTTACAGTAGTGTACTGTGTTCTATTTTCGTAGCACTCTGTGCTCTGCCATCTAACTAATGCCCAATATTCTAATCCTGTTCCCACCTCCTGTCAGTGCTTATAGTGGTGAATCCATGATCCATTCTCTGAAGATCATTTAATAACATTGTTTATTCTGAACACACAGCAGAATACGTATTGTTGCCACACTTCCTCCATGCACAAGAGGACATTAGGGACATCCTAGAAGTGATGATGGAGTCAGCAGGAAGCCACAGCTGCTATTAGAGAAAGTGCAGCAGCACAGAGACAAGCAGCTGAAGCCATTATAGTGCTGGCTTCTATTGTAAGAGTGTTTATTGAGAAATAAGGAAAATAACTTTGGATCAGGATGTGTTGCATACAGTATGCTACTAATTTGGCTAGGAGCATACAGTGTTGTCATGGTAGGGAAGACAGTAATAGCATGCTCCTAGCTAAGTTAGGAGCATACTGTAAATAACACTGAACTGCATACAGTCACACATTCCAGCAACACAATAAACATTCTAAGATCCCATTGGAAAAACCATGTAATCGTAATGTAAATATAACCGATAACACCAACTTAGGAAATAGATATACAGTATATATATAGTTTGGTGATTCTGCATGCCAATACTGTACCAATGTTACCAAACATTCTGTCACATGCCACATTAAAAAACATATAGCAAAACACCAACAGACACAGACATAATAAGTTGGTAAATAAATACACTAGTAACCAAGACATAATTTTATTTTTTTAAACCCCCTTTCGACCATAAAACTCCGGTATGATCTCGTCACGTGTCTGTCTACCCGTGCCACCACGATCACCAGCTCCAACTACATGGGCCTCAATAGGCATGTCCTCTTCTGGTAGATGCTGGAAAATGAAGGTATTAAGGGATTTTAGAAATCACTGAAAAACATTGATATATTAAGACAAACTTCAGGGTTGAAGCAGTGCAATTGCAGAGATTGCATTGTACAGTATTATAATAATTACTGTAATTGAAGTAATTACTGGTGTCTCATTGTACTTATATAGTAGCACAGTAAGGTAAGTTAATGCTACAATAAATACTAAGCCACAGTGTATACTTACATTGTTAGGATCAGGAATACTCCTACTGACACACCGGTTGTGCAGCAGGAGACAAGCACTTACAATCTTTGCAGATCTCAAAGGAGTGTACTGTAATTCTCCACCAAACCGATGAATACATCTGTTGGATACCATTTATTAGAGGGATATAAAAGGAAAATGTAACAGTGGATTTTATGGACCAATGTGAACAAAAAGTAATCATATGAAATACATTAATAAAGGTGAAATTTTCATTTCATTATAAAGTCAAAAGATTTAGAAACCTTGCCATTGATTGGAAACTCTTATGAAATTAGAATTGAGGTTTGGAGAGGGAGCAAATTATAACTATATATAGAGTTTGCTTGTGATTTATTGAAACCGAAGGGATATTAAAAAGTCACTTCCTAACCTGAAGCGATTTTTCACAACTCCTAAGGTCAGCTCCACAATGACCCTTGTTCTTATAAGGGCCCTGTAGTAGAGTTCTTCTGCCTCATTTGTGGGATTGGTGACTGGGGTCATGAGCAAAGGCTCCAATGGGTACCCACTGTCACCTGCAAGACATTGTTACCAGAAAGATGAACTATTTATACATACTGTACATACATATATAACCAAACATAAACTCATCTGGGAGGAATATGTATATCATACAGCCTTAGAACTGTACACTTGTTAAAACATCTCCTGATACCAACCTAGGAGTAAGTAGTCCCCAAAGTGCCTCTACTAAAGTGTTGCCTCAAGTTGCTGTTCCTTCAAATGTAAGCATCATGAGTGGATCCTGCAAAGTGACACATGTATTAAAGCATGTGGTTCTACTTCAAATGTTATGCCAAGAAGCCCTCACATATATATAATGATTTAATACACTTGGCAACCCTAGTGTCAATGGGAAGACTTTTTATATCAAACTTGATTTTTAAAGGAGATATAACCATGCAGGTTTTGGGAAATTTTTCATATACAAGGGTATGCAATAATATAGACCATATACTAAACAGTATCTTACACAAAATTTCTTATTTACACACATTATTTAAATCTAGGTACATGAAATACAGTACAGTACCTGGAAATCTGGCAGAATAATTGATGATCAAGCCATTTCCATCACAAATAACTTGAAAGTTTAGTTAATTTAATCTTTTTCTATTGACGTACAGTACATGGCCTCATCAATACTTGGAGCCTTGATGGCAACATGTGTACCTGCATACATAGCATAAACATTAATATATTGTGTAACAATAGGATCAATTTTATCTGTCTGCCTCATACTCTAAACAAAGGAGTGACATAGTATATACAGGACTGTATACAGGTACAGTATTATATAATCCAAACCAATATAATTCCTCAAGAGGAAAGTACACAAGGCAAGGTTGAAGTTAATATTGAGGGTAAAAAACTGTTACCTCTCTTACACCTTGTATGTTGTAGAGCCAAGAATCACAACAATGTTAGTGGGGGGAGACTGTGATTATTTATTATGAAGCATGTCTCTATATGATTGGGTTCTAACAACAAGGAAAACAACTAGCATTATGGATTTCATCAATAAAACTATGAAGCTTATATTTATAGCTTCAATTACTCGTGGGAAGTTGCTGACCCTGCTGAAGGCTTGGGCTGATGTTCACAACTGTTGTGGTGTTGATGGCATATTAATTTCCTCAGCAGCCTTGGTACTCATGATGTTTGTTATTCTGGTGAATATTCTGCTGATCCTTGCTTGTGTTGGACCTGAAATAATCGTTATTTATTCAATATGTATATTTGTTGCATGAGAAAAAATATTATAGTATTGTTTGGCTAGGTTTTTAAACTGTAATAATACAATTTGTGTTAAAATTACTTGACTGCAACCCTATGCTGCCTAGAAAACCATGTACAATATTTAATTGTAATAGAGTATTGAAGAAATTTAAATATTATAGTGGGTTGTTTATGCAATCCAAACATTGTTCACAAAAGATTTTATTTATGCAAAAAGTACAATATGATACAGCACTGTATATATGCAGCTCCTGTTACTTTGGCCACTATTAGTACAAACTGTATCAGAAAACATACTGCATCATGCTTACAGTTATTAATGACACGATAAGCAATAATGAAAACAGGTTACAAAGTACAATAGAGCCATTTTGTATTCAACCAATTTTTCTCATGTGTTTCAAGACCTTTATTATGATATGATATGCTTATCTTATATGGTACTTGCTTATGTAAATTGCTGATATTCTTTATCCTTGAAAAGGTATGGCACAAACAATGCATCTTTGAGCATCAAGTCTAAATAAATCTTAGTAGAATGGACAAATTGAAATACAGTATTTAGAATAAAAAAAAATATTTTATTGGTTATACTTAATTAAGGTATATATTTCATATACAGTACAGTATATATATATATTAATATTTTTTACTTGATTTGATATATACATAAATTATGTTAAGGAAATCTGAGGATAATACATTGAGAAGATATCTGTAGATAGGCTACAGTAAATTAGGGAGGAGTAACCACTAGCCTAACTTTTAAAACTAAAAAGAAATGAAAATAATACGCATTATATTTTACTCACCTCTTGTGTCTCCAATTAACATGGTGAAAGGAGCCACTGGCATACACTCTCAAGGCAATCAATAGCTGGGTATGTGGTGGTATGGGATTTCCTCGCTTTGTTCTTCTCCTCAGCAGGGGTGAGAACTCATCGATCAATGAGCTGCGTCAGCTCATGCCGAGGAAAGTGGTAGTGCCTTATCAGCTCGTTGTCATTGAGAGCTAGAGGGTCCAGACGGTCTCGAAAGCACCTCTCTCTCCTTAGAGCCCTTGCTGCCATGTCAGCCAACACGTAGTCCATGGTGAAGTAGCCTCAGTCCGCTGACTGTCAGTGTGAGACCAGTCACCGATGTACAGTACAAGCAGTACTTGAAATGTTGTCTAGCATGCTTTTTGCGTGTTTAACGGCACTTTGTTTACATCTTGCCGTCTTTAAATATATATTGATATCAATTTCCACTGTAATCAATGAGAAATATTCACTAAATATGATGATATCTGAGCCCATATGGTGCACGTCGTTAACTTCTACCAGCTTTTACTACACCTCCCGAGGTGTTGTTATTAACGACGCCCGTGACGTCATCATTTTGCTTCTTGGATCGCATCGGTAGTGGCCGACGTCGCTAACTCGAGTTACCGACGTTGTTAAGTTTCTTGGATACGGCCCCTGGCATCTACACGTATCACTCGGTAAGTGTAACTCGACCACAAAACAATACCCGTGATCGATAAGGGTTTATTGCTTCATATGTTGTATTAAGTTCCCTCGTCTACCCGAGAGAGAACACGGGGTGCTGTAGGGGGGGGGGGGGGAGCGGTTAATTTTAGAAGTGTTCGATCATTCGCCCACGGTAATGGATTTGGCTTTCATGTGTGTCATTAACTTTTTAAATTTTTGAAAAATACATATGGAAATATGTTTAACATCATGCCAGGACTTTACCCTGTCATTTTGTAAATGTAGTTTTGAATCACCCTGTATATATATATGATAACACCATGGCTGTTCAATATATATATGGATGGTTGCATGAGAGAAATGAAGGCTAAAGTGGATGGCCTTGGGGCCAAGCTGAGGTTGAATGGAGTAAGTTGGTCCTTGGTGGCAAGCTTATTAGCGGATGATACTGTGTTGATGGCTGAGAGTGAAAGAGAGTTACAGAAGGTGGTGGATGAGTTTCAGTCTGTATGCCAGCGTAGGAAACTGAAAGTGAATGTTGGTAAAAGTAAGGTGATGGTGTTTGAGAGGGCAGAAACTGAAGTGATTGATTTTGCTACATCATATAGAGTGGGAGTACCAACTGGGACTAAGAATGAGATAACTCTGGGGGTGAGAGGATGGATAAAGTAAAGGCGTTTAAGTACTTGGGTACAGTTTTATGTAAACATGGAAATATGGAAGGAGAAATTAAAGAGAGAGCAGTGAAAGGTAGACAGGTCATAGGATCACTGAGGAGGATTATGAAGGGTAGGAGTGTGAGTAAGGAAGTGAAAAAGGGACTGAGAAATAGTATAATTTGCCAACACTGACATATGCGTCGGAGACGTGGACATGGAATAGGGATCATCAGTCAAGATTAGGTGCTCTGGAAATGAGTTATCTGAGAGGAGCATCTGGACTTACTAGGTGGGATGGAGAAAGTAATGAGTGAGAAGGCAATTGGTATAGAATGTGGGGTGGTTGAGAGGGTGAAGCGTAATACATTAAGGTGGTTTGGACACGTGGAGAGAATGCAAGACGAGGAGTTTGTAAAGAAGGTGTATGGAAGTGAAGTTGTGGGACCTGGTGTGAGAGGCAGACCACCTGTCAGATAGAAGAACAAAGTGGAAGAGTATGTAAAGGAGAGAAGCATGAGGGTTAGGGGAGGGCTTGACCATGTAAGGAGGGAGTGTTGGAACAGGTAGAGCTGGAGACACTTCTGACGTGGCCACCTCCTTGGAGGGGAGTTCCCGGAGGGAGTGAGGTGTCGGAGCTATATATATATATATATATATAACTTTTGCTTATATGCTTATAACTTATCAAGTACTTAATTTCTAAAAAATGTATAAAGCTGTAAAGCTTAACATATACAGTACTGTATTTGTATTAATTATAAACCTACAGGCACATTTCACTTGATGGTAAGATGGTTATGGTTGATATATATTGATTTCTGCAAAGAGAAAAATAGGTACCTGGTATATTAATTAATTTCATACTAAAGGTAACTTATTATAATAATTTAATAATATCTAGAGTACACAGGAGGCCCACTTTTTATTAAATGTTGTGGAAATGAAATACTGATACGTAACATTGCTTAAATCAAATCTATTGTGGCTTCAGTACACCATATATTGATCTGTAAAATAAAGTCTTATTTATTTAACTACAAGGGCAAAGCAATGTTCAAAATACTGTACAGTATTTATATACTTTACTGTGCATGAAAACTAGCATTCTTAAATATAGCTCTAAATACTTTGGACTTATACATATCTCCTGTATCCTACTCCTGTCATTACTGTATTTGAGGCAGAGTGCTGTACTGTATTTGATTTACCATTTCAGTCATTACAATTGAGTCAAAGCACATAAATTACACTGATTAATTACTCTTTTAACATGTTAAGGTTTCACTGTACTGTACCTTGCTCAAAATACTTATCAAATGTATCTCTGGTGCTCGATGGAATCCGTAACTGATTGAGGACATGAGATGAATCAAGGGGATGGTTGTGTTTCCCACATATCTCCACAAAACATGGAAATTCCCTCAGTAGTTTGTCAGCTTTAGCTGCCTGACGATGCACAAACCTAATGGTGGCATCCATGAACACCCTGCAACTATAGAATAATATATATATGTGCCTGCAAAATAATGAAGTATGATCCCTACACTAAAAATGTATACCAGTGTACAGATTAGGTGATGTTGGTGTGAAGACTGTGGGTTTGGTTATGGTCAGACAAATGGCAACATATACAAGTACATACTTAAAATCTGTCCTTTAACTTACACTCTTACGACTTTAAGTATCAATTAATATATTTTACTAAATCGGGGAGCTTGTGTGTTAACTAAAACATTTATTGGTATTTATTGAAAGATTTTCCGTTTTGTAGCAGTGTTGCCAGATCTAGCTAAGTCCCAGTATTTTGCTCCGGTAATTTAATGTACTTTACCACGGTTATTTCCCGGTAGTCTGATGCGGTCTAGGTTAGGTTAGGTAAGGTCAGGCTAATTTCAAAATGCCCCATTTGAATATACCCGATCTTGGAAATAGGACATTTGCGGAGGAAATGCCATAGAAGAAAATAGTATTAGAATGGTCTAAATTAGTGAGTAATGAAGGTAAAAAAACCGTACGCAATAACGGTAATTCTTTCAATATTTACCCATTTATTCTCTATGTTCTGTTTCTATGTGTGATATTATGAAGCTGTGAAGTAAAACCTCCAGTTAACCATAACACTTCCAGTCATCTACTGGTAACTTGAAAAGGGCATATTGTTAGTTAATTAATTCTAAGGGTATTTCAAATGTCTAAGTTATTTGAATTTCAGCGGCACAGTGCTCTAAGACAACCCAACACTTAAAATCATACTGTGTGTAAGTGTTGAATCCTAAGAACAGAATATCAGGAAGAAGACTGACGTTAACTTAAAGGGCCAAGTCCTGCTACTTACCCAGTGAAAGTTTTTTTCACTCCTTTGTCTTTCACGCCGTGATGGCAAATCAGACTTTGGCGATATGTCTTCATTACTCCCACAGGATAGAGCTTGTACGAGTTGAAGCACGTGTTTGTCTTTAGGCAAAATAATTCTCTTCAACGCTGAAACTTTTGGTCCTGAGTTTCAAGCAGTCTTCTTCCTGACGAATGTCGACGTTCTTAAAACCATCCTCTTCAAAGTTGAGAATATCTCTGATAATGTCAACAGAATCCATTACAAATGTTATTAGCTAGCCTTAGAGAGATGGCACTCAGTTGATGAACTTGACGACAACGACGATGGGCGAGTGCCAGATTGTGTTGGAATAATTTCGGTGAAACTTTTACTTTAGAACTGGGTAGATTATCGATAGCTCATCATTTTATGGACTTAATATAATAGTATACGCCATGGTTAAAATAAGTTATTTGATAGAATTGAAGTTGAACTAACTACTCTGAGGTTTCGCTTTTCCATCGGCACCTCCTTTAGAGCGTTCTTGAGCTATGCATGCATGCATGTTTGTGTATCAAATGCTTTACCATTGCACATATTGTTACGGACGGAGGGTAGAGATACAGTACAGTACTAGTCACTAGACTAGACTTACCCCAACGTTAGCTATCAACAGAATAAAGTAACACTGGGTGGCAGGTATCTGACTATTAAAGTTATGAATTATAAGTAAAAGTACAAACCCAGCCTATATGAAAGAATGCTAACCCTACCCAAAGAGACCGTCCATACATATACCCAGGTTCGGATACAATGAATAAAAGATGATAGAGAAACTACTCTGACTTTCTATAATATATATTGACAATATGAACGAACACAAAGACATACAAGTAACACAGAAAGAATTAATAAATGAAATCAGGATTCCCAACTATGACAAAACGTGAGACAGAGTTCCCAGAATATATAATGCACTTGCAATAATCACTCAATAACTCACTACCACTGTGCCATCACTTCAATAACACAAGGCTCTAGGCACACGTAAGCACAGAATTAGTTGATCAATAATAATAGTAAGTTAGCACTTCACTGGCATATATGATAAATAAACATCAATGCATCACAACACACATGTAATAATATAATAATAATAATAGTAATATCAATACACAAATATATATAGTAATAATAATAATAATAATAATATCAAGTTAATAAGAGAGTGACCCTATGTAACTGTGAGAAGAATGTAGAAGTAAACACAATTTATACTTAACAAAATACGTCTGCGTGTCTCGTCCCGAATCTCACCACACTCAATCACTTACAAAACACAAACTGTGTTGTCCCAAGCCCACTGGTATCTGAACCCCATAGGCCTAACCCCCGCTCTTATATACTGTTGGCTCGACAAAGAAAAGTGGTCATGTCTCCGAACTGTTCCTTTAACGCAGACTTAAGCTCACATCACGCATACATTCCCACCCAAGAAACCATTGGAAGTCCCTAGAAACGAAAATGGACAATCATCACGCCACCTGCGAGAGAGGGGGGAAGAATGCGTACGAACCTAGAGAACCTAGCTGGCCATGACACTCTCGACCTTTTTACACTAACACTTAAAGAAAATGGAATAATTAGATGAGCTAAATCGGACACAATACATCAGGGTGTGAGTCTCTTCTGGTCATTTGTTGCATATTGTTTATTATTATTATTATTATTGATTTTTATTATTATTATTACCAGATTTTTAAGGCGTGTAGGGTATTTATGTTCTTTTCCTCTCACACTATGGAAGGTATATACACAGTATGGAGTTCACAGTATTTTATTTGTTGTAGTGCTGACAGTAGGAATATTCCACAGATTATAATATAGTACAAGTTGTTTCAGTAGTATTCACGTCTGCTTGTAGTGGTATGGTATTGGGCACGAGTCGTGAGAATTGTGTGTGCTGTTTCGTGTCAGGAAGCGAACTAACTATTTGTATGTCCTTCGCCGTATATATTAGTGTGTGTGTGTGTGTGTGTGTGTGTGTCATAGAGAGATATATCTAATCTTTTAATTTGGTGGCGAAGGAGGGAGGCTGTCCCGAGCGTAATCAGGTAAATCCAATAATTACTGACCAGGGGTGGAATCCAAAGAGATTGTTTAGTGACGCGTCGCTAATACCGATGTCGTTAATAACTAACTACACGCAGGCGTCGTTAATTTCGCCCTGATCCAAGAAGCCTCTGCCCGCCTGTTGTTAGGAGCGCGGTAACTGATACACGCCTCTGATTGGCTAGAGTCATCAATGACGTCATGGACACCTCGTAGCCAATCACGAAGCGTGTGACATGGCGCGTTTGTTTAAAAACCGCGATCAGCTGGCAGCTGTCAAAACAAGTGTCTTCGTATCGCTCTACTGAGTGTACTCGACTTTTTCATTTCAAACATAGCAGGTACGTCCACAGTTTTTATTTAGTATCTGAAAATAGTTTTTGGAGTCATACGAAATGTAAATAATGAAAAGGTTATGAAATGCTTATTGATTTTATGCACTCTTTGTATGGTAATTACATTAATCATTCAGTATACAGTACTTGGTTTTAGCATTTCATTAATTATTAACATACTTGTATTTTGTTTAAAACAATGATGTATAACACAGTACTGTATTTACAGTAGTGTACTGCGTTCCATTTTCGTAGCACTCTGTGCTCTGCCATCTAACTAATACCCAATATTCTAATCCTGTTCCCACCTCCTGTCAGTGCTTATAGTGGTGAATCCATGATCCATTCTCTGAAGATCATTTAATAACATTGTTTATTCTGAACACACAGCAGAATACGTATTGTTGCCACACTTCCTCCATGCACAAGAGGACATTAGGGACATCCTAGAAGTAATGATGGAGTCAGCAGGAAGCCACAGCTGCTATTAGAGAAAGTGCAGCAGCACAGAGACAAGCAGCTGAAGCCATTATAGTGCTGGCTTCTATTGTAAGAGTGTTTATTGAGAAATAATGAAAATAACTTTGGATCAGGATGTGTTGCATACAGTATGCTACTAATTTGGCTAGGAGCATACAGTGTTGTCATGGTAGGGAAGACAGTAATAGCATGCTCCTAGCTAAGTTAGGAGCATACTGTAAATAACACTGAACTGCATACAGTCACACATTCCAGCAACACAATAAACATTCAAGATCCCATTGGAAAAACCATGTAATCGTAATGTAAATATAACCGATAACACCAACTTAGGAAATAGATATACAGTATATATATAGTTTGGTGATTCTGCATGCCAATACTGTACCAATGTTACCAAACATTCTGTCACATGCCACATTAAAAAAACATATAGCAAAATACCAACAGACACAGACATAATAAGTTGGTAAATAAATACACTAGTAACCAAGACATAATTTTATTTTTTTAAACCCCCTTTCGACCATAAAACTCCGGTATGATCTCGTCACGTGTCTGTCTACCCGTGCCACCACGATCACCAGCTCCAACTACATGGGCCTCAATAGGCATGTCCTCTTCTGGTAGATGCTGGAAAATGAAGGTATTAAGGGATTTTAGAAATCACTGAAAAACATTGATATATCAGACAAACTTCAGGGTTGAAGCAGTGCAATTGCAGAGATTGCATTGTACAGTATTATAATAATTACTGTAATTGAAGTAATTACTGGTGTCTCATTGTACTTATAGAGTAGCACAGTAAGGTAAGTTAATGCTACAATAAATACTAAGCCACAGTGTATACTTACATTGTTAGGGTCAGGAATACTCCTACTGACACACAGGTTGTGCAGCAGGAGACAAGCACTTACAATCTTTGCAGATCTCAAAGGAGTGTACTGTAATTCTCCACCAAACCGATGAATACATCTGTTAGATACCATTTATTAGAGGGATATAAAAGGAAAATGTAAGTGGATTTTATGGACCAATGTGAACAAAAAGTAATCATATGAAATACATTAATAAAAAGAAATTTTCATTTCATTATAAAGTCAAAAGATTTAGAAACCTTGCCATTGATTGGAAACTCTTATGAAATTAGAATTGAGGTTTGGAGAGGGAGCAAATTATAACTATATATAGAGTTTGCTTGTGATTTGTTGAAACCGAAAGGATATTAAGAAGTCACTTCCTAATCTGAAGCGATTTTTCACAACTCCTAAGGTCAGCTCCACAATGACCCTTGTTCTTACAAGGGCCCTGTAGTAGAGTTCTACCTCATTTGTGGGATTGGTGACTGGGGTCATGAGAAAAGGCTCCAATGGGTACCCACTGTCACCTGCAACACATTGTTACCAGAAAGATGAACTATTTATACATACTGTACATACATATATAACCAAACATAAACTCATCTGGGAGGAATATGTATATCATACAGCCTTAGAACTGTACACTTGTTAAAACATCTCCTGATACCAACCTAGGAGTAAGTAGTCCCCAAAGTGCCTCAACTAGTGCATTTGTCGCGGCTTCTAGCCGCTTAAATTGTATTTATTGGTTTGTGAAACCAGTACAGCTGGTTGCTATAGAATAGGCCCCTTCACAAGCCCAGGCCCCGTGTAGGCATAATCTGGGTTGGAAGGGTCAATTCCGTGACGTTCATCAGAAGTAAATAAAATTCAAATCTGGCGCTGTACTGATAGTGGAGCCACCTGGTGGTGGTGAGGTGAGGTATTAAGCCCCTCCTCCGCTGAATACCGCTCGTCCACTCCAATGAGAAAGAAGTGAGTGCCTGCCGCATCGGGAGGTGGGTGGGACAGTAGAAGCTGTACTGGTTTCACAAACCAATAAATACAATTTAAGCGGCTAGAAGCCGCGACAAATGCACTATTATTGGTATAGTGAAACCAGTACAGCTGGTTGCTAAGCATGCGATGCGGTAGGTGGGAGGTGAGGTGGAGGCAATCACGTGCTAGTTAAGAGTGGTTGAGAGCGGAGGGCAGGAAAGGTAACCGAGCCCGGTGAGGAAGCAGCTAACGCCCCTCCCGACACTGGCTAGGTGAATAGCCGTGGTGGGGGAGAAGTAGCTTATACCATATAACCGTAGACCATTCTGTTATAGATCAGAATTGTTACACATAAAGTCTTTATAGGTGGACTCGAGGGTTCGGGCCTAGGAGAGGAGGGGGGGAGGTGCCCATGGCAACCCCCCCCTCCCCCCCCCCCTTATTCAAGTCTTCTGAGTTAGGGCTATGGCCCTCGCTCAGGTAATGTGATCCCGAGGGGATGAAGGAGGACACTAGGATCCAGATATCTTGTGTAATAATATCTCCTGTCACTCATCGTAGTAAAGTAATTGTTTGGAAAATAAATACACAAGAATTCCGTAACAATGTGATTTATTTTAGTATATACCGTAGACTATTCTGTTATAGACCAGAATTGTTAACCAACTAAAGTCTATATAGGCAGACTCGAGGGGTCAGGTACAGGAGAGGGGGTGCCCCCGGCCCCCCCCCCCCACCCCCCCCCCCCCTTTGTTATTAAAGTCCTCTGAGCTAGGGCTATGGACCCGGCTCAGGTCATGCGATCCCGAGAGGATGAAGGAGGACACAAGGATGCAGTAATCCTGTGTTTAATATATATATCCAGTCACCCATCCGATTGACCTAGGGAAAAGAGGGTTACCGGACCTAGAGTTGTAGAAGAGGTGGTCCGGAGAAGCCCCTCTCGTTGCCTCCACGTATGTAGAAACGCGTGGACTGGCCAGAGGGGGTGGAAACTTCCAGCCCTCAGGGACGAGGGTACTGCGAGAGGGCCAATCCTGTCGTCAGCCTGCTCGTTCTTAGCCAGGAAAGCGGGAGAGGGGGGGATAGTTAAAGAAGTAAGGTTAGGGCTTACAGATGAAAAGGCTGTGTGACGGGTAAGGGCTGCCAACTGAGAGGCCCTGTACCCTGTAGCTAAGGCGAGCAGGAAGAGAGCTTTCTGGAGGAGGTGACAAACCCTCCAGAGGAACCCCTTAGAAGGTCAGGTAGGAAAAGGACGCAGTGAAGGGCCAGGAGGGAGTCTGGGCCCGCCATTCTCCAGGCCCTAGTCCCCGTGTTACGAAAGGAGGCAAGGGCGGGGGAGTTTTGGGTGCGGGCAGAGGCGGGTGTCTCCCGACACAGCTCAGCCCCGGGGCGGCACACACCGCGCGCCAAAGGGTCGTAACCCTTGGGCGTGAAGCAAGGTGCGTGAGGCGAACAGTGGAGGTGGCCGACCATCGTAAAGCGATTTCCCAAAGCTAGGGTGGTAGCTGCTGTGGAAGGGTTGTTACGCATATAATTTATTATCATTATATACGGACAACTTTCGGTTAAAACCAGAAAGTGTTACAAGTCGTAAGTCTTTAAAGACACCCTCGAGGGGATGGGCCAGGGGGTCGAGGACCCCCCCCCCCCATTTTTGTTGTTAGGGTCCTCCGAACCTAGGCTATGGCCTAGGTTCGGGTAAAATATCCCGAGAGGAGAAAAGAAACCCCAAGATGTTCTAAACATGAGACTGTACAGAATGGAGATGACGTAAGGGATGTCTGGTGACAGAAGGTAAGTCGTCCGACCTTTTCCATTCGGGCGTACCCTCCCCCTTTTCTGTCTCCCACGGGGACCCTGTGGTAAGGTGGGCGGAGTCCCCATTGCAACCCAGGGGGTGAGGGAGAGCGAGTGGAACAGATACCTCGTCTTGAAGGATGAGGTGGATGTCCCGCCCCCCCCCCCAGATCCCGTACCCGCTCCCCGCGGGGACTCGGATAGAGCAGGTCCAGGAACGGGTCCCGCCGCCTCCACCATGGTAGGTGGGGAAGGGCGCGTGGCCTACGGACAAACCAAAAGTTCGTCCGCTTCCCGCTTCACTAGCCCGTCGTGCCTCCTCACCCAAACCTCTGGTTGAGAAGGATCGGGAGACTACGCACCCGTCTGACCTCCTCTGAAGAGTGAGTTCAGGACGAAGGAAGAAAGGCCCAAGAGTAGGGAAGGTACCCGTCGTCCACAGGATGAGGCGACGGGAAAGGGGGAGGAGAGGCAGCCAGCTCCTCCGCCAGGGTGCCCCCCGGGGACTCGAGACCCAGAGAGATTGGGGGAACGGGAACGGCTCCAAAATCCCCAGGTGGACTCGAGTCCCCTACCGGCGACGCGGCAGGGAAGGTGAGAAGGGCGGGTTCAGGAACGGGTACCGTTGCAATAGTGGGGCTGTGGGGTGGCACATAATCGGCCGGCTCCCCCACTAGGGAATGAGGCGAACCTTAAATCTCACGAGGCTGTCTGGGACAGTGTCGAGAGTGTAACGCCAGGACCGTCCTGAGCACTAATACAAGGCATCGACCAGGGAAAGCTGAAGCCCCAATATCCCCTCGCCCCCATCCCCTAAGTGGAATGCGTGCGACGAAAGGTTAAGGACGTAGTTAAGAAGCCCCCATTGAGTGAGTATGGTGTACAAGACACAAATCTTGCTGCTCCATGTCCCCCTGTTATGGGGATACAAAACAGGTGATCCGAGGCGAGGACTAGGGTAGCTGTAATATCATCCTTGAGAGCTTGGACCTGACACCAAGAGTGACATGTGCAGCTTGGTAGGACGGTAGGCAACAACCGGAGCCGTATAGTTAATCAATGGTTTGTTCGAATTTGGTAAGGACCACCGAGAGGTGAGGAACTACTTTGAAAACCTTCCAACCAAGCAGAACAGAAGACTGGTAGGTCAAGCAGTTACCTGTGGGAAAATATGGGGGACCCACAGTTGCCCCACCGCTGGAAGACATACCTCCATTGAAAACTTACGTCAGCACAGGGTAGGGTGTCTCGTTCTTGGTAAAGAATGATTCACGTTTCGGAGAACCCTGGTGACCACCTGCGAATCATTACGGGAAAAGAGGGACGTAAAAACGTCACTGTCAGGGAGGCCAGTGACTGGAAAAACCTCCGAGTTTGAGTGTTGTTACAGTTCTGAGAAACGTTTTGAAACGTTATCGCATTCGCTCTCCTATTTCCCTCACGCGGCAAAGAGGCCGTGTGTTACAAACCCTCATGAACTAGCTGCCGTAGGCTGAGTCCCAGGTACCCCCTAGGCTGGGACCCCTGGTTCAGGTCCAGCTAGCCACTAGGTTCAGGTCCAGGTAGCCACTAGGTTCAGGTCCAGGTAGCCCCTAGGCTGAGGACCATGTCGCACTAGGTTGAGCCCCAGGTAGAGCCCTAGGTTGTGCATAGGTAGCGCCTTGGCTGAGCCCGAGGTAGCCCCTAGGTTGTGCACAGGTAGAACCTTGGCTGTGGTCGAAGCCTAGCTGGCTAGGTCCCAGCAGGCCTCTCAGTCAGTACCCTCCCGGGTTGTTGGTTGAGCGGGTCCTGCTATTGGTGCTAGGTTGTGCATAGGCAGCCCCTAGATAGTGGAGGAGACTGGCTGGCCAGGTCCTCGCAGGCTTGTCAGTCAGTACCCTACCGGGTCCTTGGCTGAGCGGGTCCTGCTCTTGGCCCTAGGATGTGCATGGGTAGAACCCTAGCTGGCCAGGTCTTAACAGGTTTATCAGTCGGGACCCTACCGGGTCCTTGGCTGAGTGGGTCCTGTTGTTGGCACTAGGTCGTGCATGGGTAGCACCCTAGGCTGTAGTAGGAGCCTAGCTAGTTAGGTCCTAGCAGGCTTGCCCGTTAGCTGAGGAGGACCTGCATTTGGTGCTACACTTGCTCCCTCGGGAGCGGCTCTTTGAGCGCGTCCGCGTGGGAGAAGGAGCCTTTCCTTGCTGGGCCCTGGTACCTGGGAGGTGACCAGGGGTGCAGCCCGACGGTCTGACCCCCCCCTGCTGAGGTGGAAACCTCGGGGGGGTTATCAGAGCCGACTAAAGGAAAGAGAGGAGGCCTCTCGGGGTGCTAGGGACCCGAAACCCTGTGGACCTGAGGGCGAGACCTCCTCCTGGACTCGTGCTTGCACCCCCGAGAGCGGCTCGAGGAGCTCGCCCATGGGGGAGACGAAGCAGCTTCCCTGCTGGGTCCTGGTACCGGTCAGGTAGCCAGGGGGGCCAGCGTGGTGGTCTGGCTCGCTTCCGGGAATGGTGGGAAACCATGGAAGGGAGGCACAGAACCATCCAGGGAAGGCGATGGGGACTCGGAGGAGTGCTAGGAGTTAGATCCTCTGTGACCTCGAGAGGCACGTAGCAGGAACGTACTCCTGGGAGTGCAGAAGCATGTGCGGGGTGAACAGTGGTGATGCACGTCGAGGAACAACCTCACGGTGCAGCCAGAAGAAGCACACAAGGCACAAGTGGACTGCGGGAGAAAAAAGGGGGTTAACACGTGAACCCACGTGTACACACATGGAAAAACACAAAACACCCCGAGGGAGGAAAACACTAACTCCCAAGGCAAAACACTAAACCACACATACTCACCCCCACACTGCTGGGGAAAAACCCCGCAAACACGGTCCCCAAAAGCCGAGAGTAGACCCTAGGAAACCCAAGGGGGGAGAGGGTTTAAAAGGAGGGACTTTTACTCTACCAGAAAGTAATAAGCTTCTCTTACCCCCAATAAGGGCAAGCACAAAGTAAGAGTTATGTAAGAAGAAAGATAGAAAGTCTTACTACCCTACCGCATAACTATAAAAAACTGTACTGAAATGTGAGAAGGTACTGAATGTTGAAAAAACAGTACTGCACGAAGAAGAATGCTACAACGCAGACAAGAACAGTACAGTAGTAGCAAGAAGTCAAGCAGGTGTAGTGAGTAAAACGTTGCTTGGTAAGGCAGCTACAGAAGTGCAGGCAACATTATCAGAATAATATCCTAAGACACTAAAAGAGCTGACAAGGAAAAACACCAAAAAGGTGCAGAGGTCCCAAGACACAGAGTAGAAGGGACACGTGCAACATAAAAAACCTCACTCCCCACAGGGTTAAAAAACCCGAGGAGAAAAAACCCAAACAAGTACTCACCGCACACGGGGGAAGACAGTCACAGCGTGAGCGCACACACCAATCAACACACACACGGGGAAAATCCCCACACAAGGGGCTAAACACGCACACGTGTTCGCACCATGTGCAGAGAAAACCACAACATACAGCCTTCCACACTACACACCAAAGGGTCGCAAGCCTAGGGGGTGAAGCAGGGTGCGTGGGGCGAACGATGCTGGTGGCCAGACTGCGGGAGAAAAACTCACAAAAAAAGGGGTTAACACGTGAAGCCATGCGTACAAAGACACAAACAAAAATAATAGGACACGGGCAGAGGGGGATAGCAAGCCCCCTCGGACCCGGGAACGAACCCCAAACAAAAAACCCCACACGCACCAACCCGGGAAACCACCCCCCCCCTCCCCCGCGGGGGCTGAGAAAGAACCTCTGGTCTGCAGGCCCCAAAGGAGAGGCACAGACAGCCTGATGGGCAATTCCCAGGGTAACAAACAAACTGGGAAGACACCAGAAAAAACCCCAAAAATACGCTGGGAAGGGGAAACGAGAACCTGGCACAATCCTCGCTCCCCCCACCCCACGTAACACTAAACCACACTCGGGGGAAACAACGATAAGGGGCTAAGTAGTCCTACCCCCGCACCACGTGGGGAGGAAAGAGCCCCACGTGGGGAGGAAAGAGCCCCACGTGGGGAGGAAAAAACCTCGCTAACACCAAAAAACCCCGAGGAAAAATACACTAAATGACGTGTACTAGTGGCAGGAGGAAGGGAGGCAGGACAGGGAAGGGGAAAAAACCCCGAAAAGTAGCCCCCAACAAGCTAGCCTGAGAAGAAACACTCCAGGCTACAAATATTGGAAAAACACCCAAAATTAAATAAAAAACCCCGGCCTGGGAGAGGAAGAGAGAACCAGAGTACAATTCTCACTCCCCTTTACCGAGAGGGGACACATAATAATCGGGGAAGGCAAGAGGAAGGGCTGCAAAGACCCCATGTGCTCACCACGTGGGGTGAAGTCCCACGTGGCGCCCACTAACCTCGCTAAAAACCCCAGAAACCCCGATAAAATACACACGAAGAATGTACTAGTGGCAGGAGGAAAGGTGAAAGGGGGGAAAAACGGAGAAAAACTCCGAACAAAGGGGCTGAAAAACCCCCCTTCGCTAAGGAAAAAAGAACTAAGTCCTAACGAAGAAAAAACCCCCATACACACCTAAAACCCTCCTAGAATACACACACGATACATCTGCCAAAGCAGGCTAGCCACTAGAACACAAAAGAAAATATTAGCAGGAACACGTGAAACAATACCATAGCGTAGCAGCGAGGAGCGTAGATGTTGACTGAAATGTGTTCCGCGACAGAGTGGACGAGCGGTATTCAGCGGAGGAGGGGCTTAATACCTCACCTCACCACCACCAGGTGGCTCCACTATCAGTACAGCGCCAGATTTGAATTTTATTTACTTCTGATGAACGTCACGGAATTGACCCTTCCAACCCAGATTATGCCTACACGGGGCCTGGGCTTGTGAAGGGGCCTATTCTATAGCAACCAGCTGTACTGGTTTCACTATACCAATAATAAAGTATTGCCTCAAGTTGCTGTTCCTTCAAATGTAGGCATCATAAGTGGATCCTGCAAAGTGACACATGTATTAAAGCATGTGGTTCTACTTCAAATGTTATGCCAAGAAACCCTCACATATATATAATGTTTTAATACACTTGGCAACCCTAGTGTAAATGGGAAGACTTTTTATATCATATATATAACCATGCAGGTTTTGGGAAATTTTTCATATACAAGGGTATGCAATAATATAGACCATATACTAAACAGTATCTTACACAAAATTTCTTATTTACACACATTATTTAAATCTAGGTACATGAAGTACAGTACCTGGAAATCTGGCAGAATAATTGATGATCAAGCCATTTCCATCACAAATAACTTGAAAGTTTAGTGAATTTAATCTTTTTCTATTGACGTACAGTACATGGCCTCATCAATACTTGGAGCCTTGATGGCAACGTGTGTACCTGCATACATAGCATAAACATTAATATATTGTGTAACAATAGGATCAATTTTATCTGTCTGCCTCATACTCTAAACAAAGGAATGACATAGTATATACAGGACTGTATACAGGTACAGTATTATATAAGCCAAACCAATATAATTCCTCAAGAGGAAAGTACACAAGTTAAGGTTGAAGTTAATATTGAGGGTAAAAAACTGTTACCTCTCTTACACCTTGTATGTTGTAGAGCCAAGAATCACAACAATGTTGGTGGGGGGAGACTGATCATTTATTATGAAGCATGTCTCTATATGATTGGGTTCTAACAACAAGGAAAACAACTAGCATTATGGATTTCATAAATAAAACTATGAAGCTTACCATCTATAGCTTCAATTACTCGTGGGAAGTTGGTGACCCTGCTGAAGGCTTGGGCTGATGTTGACAACTGTTGTGGTGTTGATGGCATATTAATTTCCTCAGCAGCCTTGGTACTCATGATGTTTGTTATTCTGGTGAATATTCTGCTGATCCTTGCTTGTGTTGGACCTGAAATAATCGTTATTTATTCAATATGTACTCATCAATGAGCTGCGTCAGCTCATGCCGAGTTAAGTGGTAGTGCCTTATCAGCTCGTTGTCATTGAGAGCTAGAGGGTCCAGACTGTCTCGAAAGCACCTCTCTCTCCTTAGAGCCCTTGCTGCCATGTCAGCCAACACGTAGTCCATGGTGAAGTAGCCTCAGTCCGCTGACTGGCAGTGTGAGACCAGTCACCGATGTACAGTACAAGCAGTACTTGAAATGTTGTCTAGCATGCTTTTTGCGTGTTTAACGGCACTTTGTTTACATCTTGCCGTCTTTAAATATATATTGATATCAATTTCCACTGTAATCAATGAGAAATATTCACTAAATATGATGATATCTGAGCCCAAATGGTGCACGTCGTTAACTTCTACCAGCTTCTACTACACCTCCCGAGGTGTTGTTATTAACGACGTCGCTAACGCGCCCGTGACGTCATCATTTTGCTTCTTGGATCGCGTCGGTAGTGGCCGACGTCGCTAACTCGAGTTACCGACGTTGTTAAGTTTCTTGGATCCGGCCCCAGGTCTAAGGAGTGTTTGCCCAAGAGGATATGTTGCTGACAGGAAATGGATTGTGAAAGGGCAGTACACTACACTATTCCCCCTCCTCCACCAAACGAGAGAAAAACAAATTATAATATAGACATAACTATAAATAAACATATACATACATCATTACTAACAGACAGCTACATTTGGCACTAATACATAATAACAAATAAAATAAAATAAAAGGATGACCATGAATACTATTACATATAGTTGAAAATAAACAGATCTTACAGAGGCTATATATACATGAGTTATAATCAGTAAGTGAGATGGTGAGCTAGTACCACCCATTTGGTTTAACGTGGTGACTGGAAGTAATCTGGTACCCTCACTGTACGTCCTGATTTCAATACGTAACCGTCTGGATGAAATGTGGGTGATTGAGGATTGGTGGGGGGTAGGGGCGGGAACTCCCGTTCATCTGACAGGTCTGGTGGTGAATTGGGGGAGCGCGGGCGTGGTTAGGGCGGGGCGGGTTGGGGTGAGGGGGGAGATGGTGGCTGGCGTATGTTGGGGGTTAGAGTAGGGAACTCCAGTGACTCGTGTTGTGTTTCATGTTGTTGTGTAGGTTGTGGTGAGGCGTGAGACTGTGTTTGTGTTTCATGTAGTTGTGTAGGTTGTGGTTGAGCGGGGTGGGGTGAGGAGAGTAGTTGTGGTTGTGTTTTGTGTTGTGTAGGTTGTGGTTGAGAGGGGTGAGGTGAGGAGAGTAGTTGTGGTTGAGCGGGGTGGGTGAGGAGAGTAGTTGTGGTTGTGTTCTGTGTTGTGTAGGTTGTGGTTGAGCGGGGTGGGGTGAGGAGAGTAGTTGTGGTTGTGTTCTGTGTTGTGTAGGTTGTGGTTGAGCGGGGTGGGGTGCGGATGATGATTGAGGTAGGGTTTGTGTGAGTGGTGGACGAGATGGTTGGTTGTGTGGGGGAGGTAAGGAGATAAGGATAGGTCGGCTGGGGGTAGGGGGAGGTAGTACTGTAGGAGCTTGGGGTGGGTTTTGTTCGCTAGTAGCGGGATGTAGTGGAGTGTAGGCTGGCTTGATCCTGTCTATGGTTACAGTGTCAGCACGCCCATTCTTGTCAATTGTGATGTACTTGGGCGTGCGATTGAAGACACGAAAGGGGCCGTCGTATGGTCGTTGTAAGGGAGCCCGGTGAGCATCATGTCTGACCAGTACATACTCAGTCGTACGTAGCTGAGGAGGGACACAAGTCTGTTTGTGCAGGGGATGACGTGGTGTCGTAGATGGTAAGTTACGCATAGCATGTTGCAGGGCTGGCAGGAACGACAAGGATGGGTGTTCATGTACTTCTGAGGTGAACTGACCTGGTAACCGTAGGTCCTCCCCATACACCAGCTCAGCTGGGGAGTGATGGATATCCTCCTTCTCAGTGGTCCGGAGGGTTAGGAGGATTACCGGCAATGTTTCCACCCACTGGGAGTCGTTCCTCTGAGCTTTAAGTGCTTCCTTCAGCCTACGGTGGAAGCGTTCCACCATCCCGTTTGACTGAGGCTGGTAAGCTGTGGTGCGGTGACGGGTTGTGTGCAGAAATGACAGGAGTTGGTGCCAGGCGTGGGATTCGAATTGCACCCCCCTGTCTGTGATAACGGTATGTGGGGCACCAAACCTTGCCACCCAGCCTGAGACGAAGTGGTATGCTGTACTTTCTGCTGTGGAATCCTGCATGGGGATAGCTTCTGCCCACCGAGTCAGGCGGTCGATGCAGGTGAGCAAATATTTGCACCCATGGGAGAATGGGAGTGGCCCCACAATGTCCACGTGAACCGTATGAAAGCGCTGGGTTGGTATGGGGATAGTTTCAATGGGTGATTTGACGTGTTTATGAATTTTTGAGGATTGGCAGGGGAGACATTTACGAGTCCACTGTCTAATATCCTTATTCATTCCCGGCCATACCACTCTCTTACCCAGTAGCCGCTGTGTACCCCTCATACCTGGGTGAGCTAGGGAGTGAAAATGCTGGAAGATTTGCTGACGAAATTGATGGGGGATATATGGGCGTGGTTGGCCACATGACACGTCACACCATAGAGGTTGTTGTGTTCCAGGTATTGCGTGACGTTGTAACCTGAGTGCTGTCCCTTCCTCCAGGAGTGATTGCAGTTCATTGTCTGTCGACTGCACCCTCGCTATGTCAGTGTAGTTAAGAGAGATGGAGGGAAGTGGGTCAGCTGGCAGGTGATGGTCGATTACATTGATGCTCTCGTTTGATGACGGTGGTAGTGCTTGTGTAGGTGAGGGATTACAACCACGTTCAGGGTATTCATTTCCACGTGAGAGAGCGTCTGCCACTGTATTATCTTCAACCCGGATGTGCCGTATGTCTGTTGTAAATTCCAAGATGTATGCGAGGTGACGACTGACTCTGGGTGTGAAATTATCACCATTCTGCACCATGGCAAACGTTAGTGGTTTGTGATCCGTCAGTACATGGAAATCCCTGGCCTCCAGAAAGTGACGAAAGTGGCGTATGGCTTCATAAATTGCAAGTAGCTCACGGTCGAATGCGCTGTATTTACTTTGTGCAGAGTCCAAGCGCTTACTAAAGAACGCTATAGGCTGAAGAAAACCATCAATCTCCTACTGCAGGACAGCTCCTAAAGCGGTAGCCGAGGCATCAGTGGTGAGGACTGTAGGAGCGCTGGGGGCTGGGTGGGCGAGGAGTGTGAGGTCAGCCAGCTGATTTTTGACGGCCGTGAATGCCTGGTGCGCGTCGTCCGTCCAAGCCAGGAGTTTTTTGGAGTGTTTTTTTAGGCCTTTGAGGAGGTCGTTGAGAGGGGCCAACGTTTCTGCGGCATGCGGAATGAAGCGATGATAGTAGTTGGTGATGCCGAGAAACTCCCGAAGCTTCCGGGCTGTCTGTGGCTGCGGGAAGTCTCTAATCGCCAGCACTTTTTGTGGGAGAGGGGTTATCCCCTGGGATGACACACGATGCCCCAGGAAATCCAGCGATGGTACCCCAAAGATGCATTTCTGCGGGTGTATTCTCAGTCCATACTCTCGTAGACGACCACACAACTGGCGAAGGTGGTGAATGTGCTGCTTCTGTGATGTGGAGGCCACCAGGATGTCGTCGATGTATACTGTGACGAAGTCTAGGCCAAACATTACCTCATTCATGAACTTTTGGAAAGTTTGGGCAGCATTACGGAGGCCAAAGTTCATCATAGGGTATTCGTAAAGGCCGAAAGGGGTGGTAATAGCAGTCTTCGGCACATCCTCAGGGAAGACGGGTATCTGATAAAATGCCCGAACCAGGTCAATTTTGGAGAAGATGGTACTGTTGTGGAGCTTGAAGTGGAAGTCCAGAATATGAGGAATTGGATAACGATCAGGGCGTGTCATAGCGTTGAGTGCCCTATAATCTCCACATGCCCTCCATTCCCCTTCTGTGGATTTGGGTACCATATGGAGAGGTGACGACCAGCTGCTGTCAGAGGGGCGGATTGTACCTTCCTGCAGCAGTTGTTCAAATTCTTTCTTTGCTGCTTGTAACCTTTCGGGTGGGAGGCGGCGAGGACGTGCGAAGCAAGGTTGACCCTGTGTGATAATTCGGTGCATCACGATGTGCCTTTTTCTTCCTGAGAGAGGGGTAGTAAAGGTGAGCTCAGGGAACTCCTGTAGTAGGGACGTGTATGCAGGCTCAGGGCTGACATGAGTAATCCGTGGTGTAACCTCTGCACAAGGTGTGACTTTGATGGTGCAGGTAGTAGGCCTGTGGTGGAGTTGCTGGTATCTACTGTCAACTAGGAGATCCTGGGAGTGTAGAAATTCTAAGCCCAGTATAGGGTGCCTGACATCTGCCACAATAAAGGACCATATAACCTTCTCCGGCAGGCCAAGGTCGAGATTGAGTGTTCTCGTGCCGTAAGTAGCGATGGAGGTACCGTTGGCTGCCAGCAGGTCATAGGATGGGTATTCTGTAGCTTTGTCGGCAGCTGAAGGTGGAACAGCACTGACAGTGGCACCAGTGTCGACTAGGAAACGTGCCCCCGAGGTGGAATCCAGCTTAAACAGGAGTTGGCATGAAGAATTGGATGTGGCGGCGGGGAGCGTATTTACTGCGCCCCGCCCAGTCCGTTTCCCGCCCAACTACATGGGTAGGTACAGTGACGTGCTTGAGTACCAAACCTCCTGTGGTAGTAGCAATAAGTGTGTTGAAGTTGTATATTGGTGGGTGTGGTGAATTGTCGCGCTTGAGTAGTACCAGCAGGTCGTGAGAAGTGCACTGGGACGTCATTAAGAGGGTTGGGGGGAAACACTGTGAGAGTGGGGGGGAAACACTGGGGGAACACTCTGAGAGTTGGGGGGAAACACTGGTGGAACAGTATTAGAGTTGGGGGGAAACATTGGGGGAACACTGTGAGAGTTGGGGGGAAACACTGGGGGAACACTATTAGAGGTGGGGGGAAACGCTGGGGGAACACTGTGAGAGTTGGGGGAAAATACTGGGGGAACTTTTGTGTTATCAATGAGTTTCTGTTCCAAACTGTTCAAGCGAGATAATATTTCTGTTAACACCTCCTCACTATGTTGTAGTTTAACATTCACTGCATTTATGTTCTGCAATTGTGAGGAATTACATGAGTAAGCCGCGGATGAACTGAGCAGATAGATTCATGCCTGAGGCAGTGCTCAATGTTTGTATGTGTGATAACATCAGTGAAGGGCGTCTGCCGTCGGGCTGTAGGTTATCCAGCTCCCTCAGATAAGAGAGCTGTGAAAGGCCGAGGTTGGTAAAGAGGGCTGAAGTGATGGCTGCGAATTTGTTCTCCTCGGGTGGGTTGACGATGGTGTTCCTAATAAGGGCTGCTACCTCCGTCGGTAGTGCCCTCACAACGGCCAAGTATTTCTGCTGGTCGGTGTAGGCAGGGTCGGCTAGGCATGCTTGCACGTGTGTCACCCATGTATGGATGTCGTAGGAGAATGGTGGCAGGCGATTATTTTCCATAGTAAACTGTGAGAAAACACTAGGGGTCACCAATGTAGGGTATTTATGTTCTTTTCCTCTCACACTATGGAAGGTATATACACAGTACGGAGTTCACAGTATTTTATTTGTTGTAGTGCTGACAGTAGGAATATTCCACAGATTATAATATAGTACAAGTTGTTTCACTAGTATTCACGTCTGCTTGTAGTGGTATGGTATTGGGCACGAGTCGTGAGAATTGTGTGTGCTGTTTCGTGTCAGGAAGCGAACTAACTATCTGTATGTCCTTCGCCGTATATATTAGTGCGTGCGTGTGTGTGTGTGTGTGTGTGTGTCATAGAGAGATATATCTAATCTTTTAATTTGGTGGCGAAGGAGGGAGGCTGTCCCGAGCGTAGTCAGGTAAATCCGATAATTACTGACCAGGTCTAAG
>JAWQEG010006380.1:0-40000 GCA_033782935.1 Petrolisthes cinctipes
GTTCATCCCACAATATATATATCAAGGGTTTGGGACTGTGACGGGACCATTCAACACACAACCACGGCATGAGAAAGTTGTACCATACTAACACTGCTGCTGCTGCTCTTACTGTTACTGTTACTCCTGCTGTTACTCTTACCACCACACTCTTGTTACTTTGAGGACTGGTGGTGGTGGTGGTGACGCTGCTACTACTGCTGTTACTCTTACGACCACACTCATTGTTACTTTTGAGGTGGTGGTTGTGGTTGTAACGTTACTGCTGTTGCTACTGTTGTTACTGTTACGACCACACTCCTGTTACTGTACTTTGAGAATTGGTGGTGGTAGTGATGGTGGTGGTGGGAAATGAATAAACCCTGAATCAAATGAGATACCTATATAACCTTAGGACAAATCAGACGAGTGTCCATCCGTCCGTCCTAAACAACAAGTCAAATCAGTGTCTGCACCACGACATAATATAAACAAATAAGAAGCCAAATCAGTGTCTGCACAACTTATAAACAGCAAATTAAGTTAGTGTGTTTATAAACAACAATATCAAATCAGTGTCTGTACAAAAACATATAAACAAACAAGTCAAATCAGTGTCTGTATAACATATAAACAAGTCGACAAGTCAAATCAGTGTCTACACCCCAACACGACATAAACAAACAACAAGTCAAATTAGTGTCTGCACAACATATAAACAAGTCAAATCAGTGTTTGCACTACAACACGACATAAACAAACCATAAATTTATTCTACTCGATCGATACAACAATAATAATGACAACAACAAAGAAAAATGTGAACAGAAAAGAAGCCCAACATCAAAGGAGAATATGATGTTAACTTGACTTGATATAAAAAAATTCCATCCTCTCTGGACTTGGAACTGTGAGATAGTTTTGTGTTATTTTAATTCTCTCTCTCTCTCTCTCTCTCTCTCTCTCTCTCTCTCTCTCTCTCTCTCTCTCTCTCTTTTGTTATTGTTATGATGACTTACTGGAGTTTGTGCGATACAGAAGAAGATTTTTTAATGATGATGGATTGATTTTATCGATACCTGTACTGTTGACCTGAGACTGCAATAAGTAATAATAGTAATAGAAATAATAAATAGAAAAACAGCAATAACAATAATACAGACTAAAATACAGAAAATAATAATGATAATAAAACAAAAACAAGAAAAACAACAGCAACAAAAAAGAAAATACAAACTGGAATATAGAAATATATTAATAATAAAACAAAAACAACAATAATAATAACAACAACAACAAGAAAAACTACAACAGCAACAACAATAATAATACAGACTGGAATACAGAAAACAAAAATAAAACAAAAACAGCTACAATATTAATAACAAAAACAATAATAACAACAATAATAATAATAATAAATATACTATGATGTTAGTGTCATAGCACGAGATATATTGAAAAAAAAAACAGACAAAAAAAATTTTAAAGACAAAATAACCAAAACCATATTTCTTTGATTGCAAATAATCATACGAGGCTGTTCAAAATGAGTGTCTGGTGGTCCGTCAAAGTGACCCTCGTTCTAACCCTGGCATTGAACGTCACTACAGCCAAAACATCGTCAATTACATCAGCCTTTTCCTCTCCTTCATCCTCCTTATCCTCTTCTTCCCTCTCCTCCTCTTCTTCCTCTTCGAAACCTCAAATATATGTCGTGGAAATCCAAGAGGAAATTCAAAACCCACTAAAAAATCCGCTAAAATCTTGGACAAAATTCAGAACCAAGACAAAAAACCCGCGAAAATCCAGGATGATGTAGCCACTGATGAGACTCTGGAAACGTCAGAGTCCCGCGTTCGTCTAGCCAGGAGGATTCTGTTGGATTCACGGCAACTTGACTCAACACACAGCCACGGAAGAGCAGAAGGAGGAGGAGAAGGAAGAAAAGGAGGAGGAGGAGAAGAAGCAGGAGGAGGAGGAGGAGGAGCAGAAGGAAGAGGAGCAGGAGCAGGAAGAAGAGCAGAAGAAAGAGGAGGAAGAAGAGGAGGAGCAGAAGGAAGAGCAGGAGGAAGTGGAGGAGGAGACAGAAATGTGAACAACAATCAGACGCCGGAAGTCAAGCAGGTATTACTTATTCTTTACAAAATAATAATACTATACTATAATTTTACTATTTAATTACTATATTATATACTTACCATTGAATTATATATTAACCATACTATTCTATACCACATAATGACTATACTTTATCATTATTAACTATACTTTACTCTACATTCTACAATTACTATACTTTATCATTATT
This sequence comes from Petrolisthes cinctipes, assembly GCA_033782935.1. Lineage (NCBI taxonomy): Eukaryota > Metazoa > Arthropoda > Malacostraca > Decapoda > Porcellanidae > Petrolisthes > Petrolisthes cinctipes. The sequence continues at coordinate 2,291 of JAWQEG010006380.1, forward strand.
AACTATACTTTATTATACAATTACTATATATTTAATTTATTACTCTATATAAATGTTTTCTATGTTCTAATGTCTTTCTCTCTATTAAAAAAAATATTCACACAAATCATGTTGGGTAATTCTGCTAACCAACCTACACACACACAGACAGACAGACAGACAAGGTATCCGAACCAAAACATAACCTCTTAGCTGTAATGACGATAATAAGAGAGAGAGAGAGAGAGAGAGAGAGAGAGAGAGAGAGAGAGACTGTAGCCACTCATTTATCAAGCCCGTCACTTTCTCCTTCCTCTTTCCTCCCCTTTCTCTTCTTCTCTCCCTTCACGCTTTTTCTTCTTCCTTTCTTCTCTCTCCTCCTATTCCATCCCTCTCCTCTTTTTCCTCTTCCTTCCTTCCTTCTTTTTCTTTTCCTTCCCTCTCCTTTCTCTTCTCTCCCTTTCTTCCTCATTCCTTCCTTTCCCTTTCTCTCCTCTCCTTTTCTCCCTCCTTCCATTTCTCTCCTTTCTCTCTTCTCCTCTTCTTTCTCTCTTCTCCTCCTTCCATCCCTCACATCTCTTCCTTTTCTTCCTCTCCTCTCCTCCCCCCTCCTTTTCCTTATTTCCCCCTCCCCTATTCTCACATCTCCTCTTCCTCCTCTTCCACCCATCCCTTCAATTCTTCCATCCCTCATATCTCCTCCTTTTCCTCCTCTCCTCTCCTCCCCTCTCCTTTTCCTCATTTCCCCCTCCCCTATTCTCACATCTACTCTTCCTCTTCTCCCCCTCCCCTATTCTCACATCTCTCCCCTCTCTTCCCCTTCCTCTCTCCTCTTCCTTCCATGTCTTCCCTCCCATAATCGCTCCCTCCCTATTTTCCTTTCCTCTTCTCTTTTATTCCTCAACTCTCTCTCTCTGTAATTCTATCCTAGATTATTAAATATTTACCCATTAAATAATAATAATAATAATAATAATAATAATAATAATAATAATAATAATAATAATAATAATAAAACCCTGACAGTCCCTGCATGAGTGTATTTAAGGACCCACGTGATGTAGTCAGGATTTTGGAGATAAATGAGTCCTTCAAATATTGCCACGAAACACCAGCTACAAAGAAGGAGCTTGTTTCGTGGCATAATCAGGAGGAATCAGAAGCCTCCAATTATCATACACGATCACAGGGTCCTTAATGAACTAGGAAGCAGGTACGTTTTTAACAGGCATAATAATAATAATAATAATAATAATAATAATAATAATAGTAACAATAATAATAATAATAATAATAATACAGTAACAATAATAATAATAATAATAATAATAATAGTAACAATAATAATAATAATAATAATAATAATACAGTAATAATAATAATAATAATAATAATAATAATAATAATAATAATAATAATAGTAACAATAATAATAATAATAATAATAGTAACAATAATAATAATAATAATAATAATAATAATGCATAATTATGAAATTTGGTGTAGTTCTACTTGCTTTGCATCACATTTTACAGACAGACAAAAAGCCAAGATATTTATTTAATGAGGGAACAGCTAGGCAGGTTTTAATCCACGCACGCCATGTACAAACAAAATTAAAATAAAGAAAATAAAAACAAAAGAAAGGGAAAAAATAAATACAAAATGAAAAGAAAAAAGGAAAAAATGATGATAATAATAATAATATAATCATAATAATAATAATAATAATAATGATAATAATAATAAAGAGGTAAAGAAAGAAAGGAAAAAAATATTGTGACATTTTTATTATTATTATTGTAGTGAACTAATTACAACACTGATCCTATTTCATATTTGCTTGATCTCGCTTAATACTCGATCAGGCAATTAGTATGTCAAATTATTCGAAACGTCAACAAGACCTGGATACAAACTTTGGATTGGGAGTTTACTATCAAAGACAAAACCCGTGTCGCTGTCTTGTCCAATGATTTAATATAACTTGTGATACATAGTGAAAACCCCATCACAGTAACGCTAATGTCCAGTATGTTTAGCCTTCTACCATATATTTTCACCAGATTTCACGACACGAGTTTTGTCTTTGATAGTACAGTGGTGGGCAATAATTATAATCAACCACATTAAGGACTTTGTGATCGTGTATGAACATTGGAGGCTTCTGATTCCTCCTGACCATGCCACGAAACAAGCTCCTTCCATAGTGTTGGTGTTTCGTGGCAATATTTGAAGGACGCATTTATCTCCAATTTTCTGACTACATCACAGGGTCCCTTAATTCAGGTGTCTCATGTAAAAGTTTGACAGCTTCCCTCTGTTCAATTGGCTGAGAAACTTTGCAATGTATGATAATTATGTTTAGTACCATCTTCTAATTTACTATAAGCAGCTACTCACTCGCTATTCAAACACACACACACACACACATGCATCTTCTATTTTACAAGCAGCTACTCACTCTCTATTCAAAACAATAACACAAGTATCTTTTAATTTTCTACACGCAGCTATTCACTCACTATTCAAAACTATAACACACACACACACACACACACGTTACATACTAATTTACAACAAACAGCTACTCACTCACTTTTCAAAACAATAACACACACGTTACATTCTAATTTACAACAAACAGCTACTAACACACTTTTCAAAACAATAATATCATATGAGAACGTGAACACAATAGTCTGTAATTTGTTAAAAGTTGTCCACAATTATTATGTGTATTGAAACTTATGCCCACGACTGTACTTGTATATGTACAGTCACGATCACTAATAAGTATCCAGGTGTGCTTGGAATACCTAGAGACAGTAAATAAATGTATAATAAGATCTCCATTGGAATTAGTTTGTTGGTGAGTTGGACTGTTCAAAGCTTCAACCAAAGATGTATACTTATTAGTGCTCGTAACTGTACACTCGCAATCCAAAATATGTATCCAGGCTTGCTTCGAATAGTCTGATCGAATATTAATTAAGCGAGCTCAAGCAAATATGAAACAGGATAAGCGTTGTAATTGGTTCACTAGTATGTCAAATGATTCGAAACTTCAACAAGACCTGGATACAAATTGTGGATTGCGACTGTACGTGAAGTGTAAAATACTCATCCATCTCAATCTGTACATAGCTCGTAAAGAAGGTGAGAACAGTGTGTGTGTGTGTGTGTGTGAGTGTATATAGAGTGAGTGGCTGGGGGGTATAGAAGACACACACAAACAGGTAGGTTGGTTGGTTGGTTAGTTGGTAAGGCAGACAGGCAAGCAGGTTGGTTGGTAGACAGACAGATAAACAGGTAGGTTGGTTGGTAGGTAGGCAGACAAACAGACAGGTAGGTAGGTAGGCAGGGAAACAGAGAAACAAACAAACAAAAAATCAGACAAACAAGCAAACAGACAGACAAACAAGCAAACAGACAAACAAACAAGCAAAAAGGCAGACAAACAGACAAATGGAAGTAGGCAGACAAACAATCAAGCAAAAAAGCAGACAAACAGACAGACAAACAAACAAACAGACAAACAAGCAAACAATCAGACAGACAGACAAACAGACCAACAAGCAAACAGACCAACAGAAACTATAAGGAGTGATTATTTTGGTGTGGTTTGGTGTAATGTGTCCCGCCCCAAGGTTCAATGATGTTGTCGCAAAGAAAGTAATGAACAGATTGGTAATTTATCTTTATTATTTCTTTTGGTGTGTGTGTGTGTGTGTGTGTGTGTTTGTGAGTGAGTATGTGTGGGTGTGTGGGTGAGTGAGTGAGTTGTGTGTGTGATTGAGTGAGTGAGTTGTGTGTGTGTGTGTGTGGAAGGGAATAATTAGAAACAGTAAAGAGTGTTTTCTTTTTCTGACGTTTCATTCGTTGTTGTTGCCTTTGTTGTTGTTGTTGTTGTTGTTTTGTACGAGGTTGAAAGTGGTGTAGGTTAAAGATGATATTATATGGTATTTATTCATTATAATGTTCTGTACCAGTGTTGCCACATCCGGATAGGTCCCGGTACAGTAGTTTGCCCCGGTTAGTTCCCGGTAGTTTGCCCAGGTTAGTTCCCTGTAGTGTGCCCAGGTTAGGTCCCGATAGTTTGCCCAGATTAGGTACCGATAGTGTGCCCAAGTTAGGTCCCTGTAGTTTGCTGCGGTCTAGGTTAGGTTAGGTAAGGTCATGTAAGGTCAGGCTAATTTCCAAACTCTCTATTTGACTATGCCCTATCTTGGAAACGGGGCATTGCCGAGGGAAATACCGTAGATGAAAATAGTCTTATAATGGAATAAATTAGTGGGTAAAGGTGTTAAAAAATCCATCCTATAGAAAGGCAATATAGTAAATATTTACCTAATGCAAACTGTACTTGTTTTTGTTGGAGTGAAGTTTTTAGAATATTGTTGTGGTGGTGGGTTTTTTCGTATATGAGAAGGGATTGTTTTTTGAGGCCAGTTTTTTTTTTCATGATTTACAGAGAGAGAGAGAAAAACAAAGAGTGAGAGAGAGGGTGTGTGTGTGTGTGAGAGAGAGAGAGAGAGAAAAAGAGAGTGAGTGTGTGTGTGTGTGTGTGAGAGAGAGTGAGTGAGAGAGATAACATGTATTTCAGTAACGGTGCCACTTACAAGAGAGAGAGAGAGAGAGAGAGAGAGAGAGATAACATGTATTTCAGTAACGGTGCCACTTACAAGAGAGAGAGAGAGAGAGAGAGAGAGAGAGAGAGAGAGAGAGAGAGAGAGAGAAATAACATGTGTTCCAATAACGGGACACACACACACACACCCACACACACACACACACACACACACACCAACACACACACACACACACACACACATCATTCCTGCAAGTCATGGTATACATCTAGAGGCAGTTGTTTATAAATTGTTGTTGTTGTTGTTGTTATTGTTGCACCGTTTAAGTTTTACCTTCTCTTTATATACACGTGTGTCCGGTTCAACAACAATAACAACAAGAAAAACAAAAATAATAATAACAATAACAATAACAACAACAATAACAACAATAATAATAACAACAACAATAATAACAATAACAACAAGAACAACAACAACAATAATAACAACAACAACTATGACAACAATAACAACAACAACAACAATAATAACAACAACAATAATAACAACAACAATAACAACAACAACACGTGGTGGAATGGCGGGAAAATTATTATTGCCCGGGAAAAAGAGAATAGAAAAAAAAGGCGGGAATTTTTTTTTTTTTTGCGCGCGGGAAAATTATATAGATGAAAAAGGCGGGATTTTTTTTTTTTTTTTTTTTTTTTTTTTTGAGCGGGAAAATTATATAGAAGAAGATTGAGGGGGAAAATAATTAGCCTGGAAAGAAGAAAATTACTGCCCTGTAAATTAACTAGAATGGAATGAGGGGAAATTATTGCTTTGGAAGAGAAAATAATGTAGAGGAAAATTGTGGTATATATAATTATTGCCATTGAAAATAATTGTAGAGTCGCAAAATAACTCTGAAAAATAAAATTATAAATAGAATGGGGGAAAATTATTATTGTCCTGGAAGAGAAAATATATATATAAAAAAAAAAAAAAAAAAAAAAAAAATAATAACAAATATAATATATAGTGGTTTTGGAGGCTTGTTGTTGCTTGGAATAGTTTGGAGGAATCAGTTGCTCCAGATTTACCAACACTTTGTACAGTTGCCTTATAATTAGGAAGGAAGGGAAGGCTAATGATTCCTCCAAACTATGCTAGAAAACAGGACCAGATGAACAAAAATGACTGATTGATTGAATTATGGATGGATTGACTGATTGATTGATGGATGGATTGACTGATTGATTGATTGATTTATGGATGGATTGATTGACTGATTGATTAATTGATTGATTTATGGATGGATTGACTGATTGATTGATTGATTGATTGAATTATGGATGGATTGACTGATTGATTGACTGATTGATTGATTGATTTATGGATGGATTGACTGATTGATTGACTGATTGATTGATTTATGGATGGATGGATTGACTGATTGATTAATTGATCGATTTATGGATGGATTGACTGATTGATTGACTGATTGATTGATTTATTGATGGATGGATTGACTGATTGATTAATTGATTGATTTATGGATGGATTGACTGATTGATGGATTGATTGATGGATGGATGGATTGACTGATTGATGGATTGAATGATTGATTGATTTATGGATGGATTGACTGACTGACTAATTGATTGATGGATGGATGGATGGATCGACTGACTGACTGATTGATTGATTTATGAATGGATTGATTGATTGATTGACTGATTGATTGATTATTGATGGATGGATGGATTGACTGATTGATTGATTGATTTATGGATGGATTGACTGACTGACTGATAGATTGATTGATTGACTGACCGATTGACTGATTTATTGATGGATGGATTGACTGACTGACTGACTGATTGATAGATGGATTGCTTGATTGAGTCTAATATGGTTACTTATACCGACGATACAACTTTGTCTGCACCAATTATTTCTCCACAAGATAGGCAGCGTGTCGTCGAATTGCTTACCCAGGATATATTAATCAAAGATACAGTCCTGCTGGTGTAATGAGACTCAAATCCCTCTAAATCTCATAGCCTTATTATCGTCAGTCGGTCAAGAACTCCGGCCCCTTCCACCTCACCCGGATCTAATCATGAATGGGGATGTGATAAAAAAAAAAAAAAAAAAAAAAAATTGTTCATCTTTAAAATTGTTGGGTGTTACTTTTCTGTTGCTTCCTCAATCTCACAAAGGGTTGGTCTGATTCACAAATACCGTCGTATATTATATTCTGCTGATGATGATGTTGATGTTAGAAATTCCTTTTATTCTTTTCTGTTAACCTCACTTTGAGTATTGTCATTCTGTGTGTGTGGCTTTCTCTGCTTCTGAATCCCACTTCGAGCTTTTAGACAGAGCTTTTATTTAGTCAGATTCGGTTTTTGCTGCTGGACTTGTGATTGATTATTACTAGACATGGTTGAATGGTGGGTGGTCTTACTCATCTCTATACAATTGTTTACAACGCCGATCACACTTTGAACTGCCTATTGCCTGATGCTTTGATTAGATCACACATTACACCATACTGTAGTGAGTTTAATGACCGTTTATTTCCCTCCTTTCCTCTCCTCAACCCTCCCTCCTTTCCTCCTTTCTCCTCCCTTCCCCTCCTCAACCCTACCTTCCCCTCCTCAACCCTTCCTCTCTTCCTCCCCTACTCTTCCTCCCTATCTCCCTCCCTCCCTCCTCCCTACCCTCCCATATTCTTCCTCCCTTCTCCCTCCTCCCCTCCCTATCTCCCTCACCAACCCTTACTCCCTCCCCTACTCCTCCTCCCCCCCCCACCCCACCACAAGTTTCTCTCTCTCCATGGGTGTTCATTCATACTCTGTTGGTTACAAAAAAAATCCGAGGTCCCCCCCCCCCCCGGGTAGCTAAGCGTGGTGGTGGTGGTAGTGGTGGTGATGGTGGTGGTGGTGGTGGTGATTGTGGTAGTGGTGGTGATTGATGGTGGTGGTGGTTGTGGTAATGGTGGTGGTGGTGGTGGTTGTGGTAATGGTGGTGGTGGTGGTTGGGGTGGTGATGGTGGTGGTGGTGGTGGTGGTAGTGATGGTGGTGGTGATTGTGATGGTGATGATGGTGGTGGTGGTGGTGGTAGTGGTGGTGTTGGTGATGGTGGTGGTGGTGATTGTAGTGGTGATTGTGGTTGTGGTAGTAGTGGTGGTGGTGATGGTGATAATGGTGATGGTAGTGGTGGTGGTAGTGATGGTGGGGATGGTGGTGGTGGTAGTGATGGTGGTGGTGATGGTAGTGGTGATGGTGATTGGAGTGCCTTGATTCCTCCAAAGTATGCCAGGAAACAGGACCAGATGAACGAATACAATGATGACCTGTTTGTTGCTTGGAATAATTTGGAGGAATCAGTTGCTCCAGATTCCTCATTTAATTAAGGGGGTGCGGGAATAGGGGGACAGACTTGGGGGGGTTTAGGGGGGTGCGGGATTTTTTTGGGGGGTGCAGGAGTAGGGTGACAGGCTTGGGGGGGGTTTAGGGGGGTGCGGGGGTATTTTGGGGGGTGCGGGAGTAGGGGGACAGGCTTGGGGAGGGGGGGGGGAGGGGGGTGCAAGAATACGGGACAGGCTTTCTACCCACCCCAAGGCTGTCCCCCTATTCCTGCACCCCCCCCAGTCCCCCCCCCAAGCCTGTCCCCCTACTCCCGCACCCCCTTAAGTAACAATTAAGGTCGTCTGTTTCTTGGCACATAGTTTGGAGGAAGCAGCAGAAACCAATTACACACACACACACACACACACACACACACACACACACATACACACACAAGATAATTAATTCACCAACAAAAACAATCTCCTCTTTTAACGTGACCAGCTCATAGGACTGTATGTGTTGTTATTGTTGTTGTTTTTGTTGTTTGTTGTTGTTGTTTGTTGTTGATGTTGTTATTGGTGTTGTTGTTTATTATTGTTATTGTTGTTGATGTTGTTTGTTGTTATTGTTGTTGTTGTTATTAGTGATGATGTTGTTGTTGTTTGTTGTTTATTGCTGTTGTTGTTGTTGTTGTTGTTGTTGTAGAGAGAAAGGCTAATAGGTATGCATAATTTATAGTAGTTTCTTTATAGGGGTGATTGCTCCCCCCCCCCCCTCCTCCTCCTCAGTAGTAAGTGCATAATAAGTGGGGGAGTATGTCGCAAAATTAATTATCTTATTGTGTGTGTGTGTGTGTGTGTATGTGTGTGTGTAATTGGTTGGGACAGTGAGAGAATTGTGTATGTGTGTGTAAGAGAGAGAGAGGATTGGTGAATGATTGGGACAGTGTGTGTGTGAGAGAGAGAGAGAGAGAGAGAGAGAGAGAGAGAGAGAGAGAGAGAGAGAGAGAGAGAGAGAGAGAGAAGGGTGAATGATTGGGACAGTGTGTGTGTGTGTGTGTGTGTGTGTGTGTGTGTGTGTGTGTGAGAGAGAGAGAGAGAAGAGAGAGAGAGAGAGAGAGAGAGAGAGAGAGAGAGAGAGAGAGAGAGAGAGAGAGAGAATGGGTGAATGATTGGGACAGTGTGTGTGTGTGTGTGTGTGTGTGTGTGTGAGAGAGAGAGAGAGAGAGAAAGAGAGAGAGAGAGAGAGTGTGTGTGTGTGTGTGTGTGTGTGTGTGAGAGAGAGAGAGAGAGAGAGAGAGAGTGGTGTGTGTGTGTGTGTGCTTCTCTCACGCACCAACACACACACAGTCACACACACACAGTACATTTGTCACACACCAGACCATACAGCACTTTTCACTCTCACTACCTGCCTACCTACTTACCTACCCACCCATACACACACATACACACACACTCTCTCTCTCTCTCTCTCTCTCTCTCTCTCTCTCTCTCTCTCTCTATCTTCTCTCTCTCTCTCTCTCTCTCTCTCAAAGACACACACACATTCTCTTACTGTCCAAATCATTCACTCGCACACACACACACACACACACACACACCACACACACTCTCTCTCTCTCTCTCTCTCTCTCTCTCTCTCTCTCTCTCTCTCTCTCTCTCTCTCTCAACTATTTATAACTTTTCAGAAATGTTGTGTTTTCCTTAATAAATTGTACTTTAAAGTTCCCAGTTATAACATAGTTCTGTCTCGCCTTATCATCCGGCCGGCATATGACCCAGCTGTCGTTGTGTTGTCGCAGGGGAAGGCTGTGGCAATGAATATTATTATTATTAGTATTGTTATTATTTATTTTTTTATTTTTTTTTATTATTATTATTATTATCGTTTATCATTATTAGCATTATCATATTATCGTTTTATCATTATTATTATTATTATTATTATTATTGTATATTTAAGCTGTTATTATATCTTATCTTTGACTTCATAATATACCTTCAAAATTTACACACACACACACACACACACACACACACACACACACACACACTCTTTATATCCTTATTCTTATTCGGTGGCATATTGAGAAAGTGTGTGTGTCTATGTATGTGTGTGTGTGTATTATAACCCCAGATACGTTCGTTGTATTACTGGAGGAGTGTGTGTGTGTGTGTGTGTGTATGTATGTGTTATAACTTCAGATATCATTGTTGTATTCCAGGTTGTTGATGGTCGTCGTCGGAGTGGAGGTGCCCGTTTCTTTCGTCACGAGGAGCAAGGACCAGACGGCAGGGTACAGGGACAGTATGGCTTTGTTGATGCTACTGGGGACCTCCATGTTGTACTCTATGTCACTGATCAACTTGGACACAGGTAGGGTATGGTGTGATGTGGTGGTGATGTAGTGGTGTGGTAGGATGTGTTAGGATGGGGTGTGTTGTGGTAGGATGGGGTGTAGTGGTAGGGTATGGTGTGGTGTGGTGGTGTGTGGTGTGGTGTGTTGTGGTGTTGTAGTATGGTGTGTGTTGTGGTGTGGTGTGTTGTGATGTGGTATGGTGTGGTGTTGTGGTGTGGTCTAGTGTGGTATGGTGTGTTTTGTGGTATAATATAGTGTGGTGTGGAAATATTAGGGTAACTATCAGGTACAGTGAGGTCTTTGGGGTATGGTACAGTGAGATAGGCAAGGCAGTAAACATACACTAAGGACCCTGTGATCGTGTATGAGACTTGGTGGCTTCTGATTCCTCCTGACTATGCCACGAAACAAGCTCCTTCAATATGGGTGGTGTTTCGTGGCAATGTTTGTAGGACTCGCTAACCTCCAATTTTTTTACTACATCACGGAGGTCCTTAAGGTGATGGGTGGTCTGTTTCCTGGCATGCAAAGTTTGGAAGAATCAACAGACCTTCCAATTTTTCACCAAGATAATCTCCCCATAATTTAGCAAAACAGAATATATATATATATGTCGTTGTTGTTGTTGTTGTTGTTGTTGATGTTTTCCCGGGGCAGAATGGCCTCCTGCCCCACAGACCCCTGGTACACTCTGGTCGCAGTGAAAAAACAAATTAATATAAAGGAGGGGCTGGCCCTATATGCCTGGGCTACCGAAGCACATCCCAGGGAAATGGGACCAGACCTTACTGGACCAGGGAGTCTGGGGGCCTCCGACCGCCAGGGAGTCTGGGGGCCTCATTGGGGGGGAAGGTCTTTGATCCCACAGGCAGTGCTGTGGGCCCAAGTCCACGTTACCACAAGAGCTACAAGTGGGGCCGCACCTTCCATGAGACCAGTCCTGAAGGGACCATAAAGGGGGAGGGAGTTTACACTGCTGCATGCAAAGGGATAATGCACCCCCTGTGTGCTGGCAGTCCACACAGCAATGAGGGGGGGGGGGGAAGAGCCTCCGGTTGCAGTACACCTCACGTGGATTTTTAATCCATGTGGGCAGATCTCGTTAAATCCACTAGAAAGTGACTAGATCCTACAACATTCTTTATTCTAGCCCTGTGGAAGATGACTAATATTCACAGAGAATAAAGTCAGCCCCCCTGGGCAGAATATATGTCGTCTATCCCTTCGTATGTTCAGTGGGATGATTGGAGACTTTCCCACCGTGACTGTCTTATTGAGGAAGTGGTTTGCTGCAGTCAGTGAGGTGTTAAGGAGGAGATGCAAATGGAAAGGCAGATCTTGTAACAGAGAGTAAAAGTTGACAGACTGACTGACGTTGACGAATGACTGTTTGATGGTGTGTGCATTTGTGTGTGTGTGTGTGTGTGTGTGTGTGTGTGTGTGTGTTAGCAAGGCAAGTATCTTGGTGGTGGGAGGATGTTGTGTGTATATGTGTGTGTAGCAATGCAAGAAGAGGTTGGAGAGTTGGAGTAATGAGTGGGAGTGGGTTGTAGAGTGGGGGAAGACGGTTGTAGAGTGGGGGGAGAGGGTTGTAGAGTGGGGGGAGAGGGTTGTAGAGTTGGAATAATGAGAGAGGGTTGTAGAGTGAGAGGAGATGGTTGTCGAGTGGGGGGAGAGGGCTATCCAGTGGGAGTAATGAGTTAAAGTTTCGATACACACTTGAACAATAATATGCTCAGAAATAATTACATCCTGTGAATCCAGATTTTTGCCACACTTAAGGGGAGATTCTCTTGTTGGTAAATTGGATTGCTACTGCTTCCTCCATACTCTACCAGAAAACAGATAGCCCTCAATGGTACTAATAGGGCATCTGTTTCATGGCATAGTTTGGAGGAATCAGGGTGCTCTAATGAACCCAAAATACTGTATACCATCTCCTTAAGGGACCCTGTGTATGATGTAGTCAGAAAATTGAAGGTAATTGAGTCCTTCAAATCTATCTCTTTACTTCTTACCTTTAGTCCTAACCTTACTTAATATAGAAAGAATATATGCCCAGATTCATAAATAATTATAATATAATAATAATAATAATAATAATAATTAAGAAATAATGATAATAATAATAATAATAATAGCATTCTTAAATAACACCATAAATAATGATAATAATAACAATAATAATAACTTTAAGAAAAAAAAAAAAATAATAATAATAATAACAATAATAATACTAATATAAATGTTTATCAGAATCCGAACAGAGACCCACGAGTTGGAGGGATATGGTGCCGAGTTGTCAAGGATTCTGGAAGGGGGCGCCTCTACTGCCCACGTGAGGGACACCATCAACCACATCCTCAAGACACGACGCGGGCACACCACCGGGCGATCCCTGGGACACGACGCCGCTGCTGCAGAAGGCCACGACGATGACAACAACAACAGCAACGAAGAAGAAGAGAGGAACACAAATGAGAACCAGGAATATAACGATGATAATGATAATGATGATGAAAGAAAAGAATATTATGAATTACGAGAAAAGGGTACATATGTTGTTGATACGAAAGATTATCATACAGGAGAAGGGGACGCAGACGAGTACACCACCAACAACAACAACGACGACGACGACAACGATGATGATGATTATTATTATGATGACTATACAGGAGACGCGTACCCAGACAAGGACACGACAGGAGAAGAAGAGGCCCGATCGCCCCGACACACTGCCAACCCCAAAGCCCTTACCAACACCAACACCACGCCCCTTCCACCTAACCTGACCACCACCACCAACACCAACACTACGTCCCTTCCACCTCACCTGACCACCACTTTGGAGTACCGTCGGACCACCAGAGGAGCCCATGTATCGTCTGGGGAAAATACTGAGCCTTATTTTGATGATTCTGATCCTCCTTCTGCTGCTGCTGCTGCTGCTGCTTCTTCTCCCTCTTCGGGTTTCATTCTGACCCCACGAAGGAATAGGATACCCGGAGCGGTTCCAACGACATCACCAGCAGTAGCGGGTCGCAAAAGGCAGGAGTCAGGGCGCAATAGGTCACAAGGTCAGGGACAAGGTCAAGGGTCACGAGGTAAAGGGAAGGCAATACAAAGTGGTCTGGGGTCAACAAGCTTCTTCAACCTACACTTTGACGAGGTGAGGAAGGACGTGGTTGGTTTGGCCCCATCACCAAGGCAGGCGGTAGCAGCACAGGTCTCCCCTCCAGCACCAGTCACTATTCTACCACCTGCAGTTTTCCCAGGTATAGAAAAAAATCCCTTGATGTGTTATGTGAGTAGTTATGAGTAGTTATTGGGTCTTCATTCATGTTTCATTCACCATTCTACCATTTACTCAGATACAGAAAGAAATCCCGTGATGTGTTATGTAATGAGTTAGGAAATTATTAGGTCTTCCTTCATGTTTCATTCACCATTCTACCACCTACAATTTACTCAGGTACAGAATAAAATCCCCTGATGAATTATGTGAGTAGGTATGAGTTATTGGGTCTTCATTCATACTTCATTCACCATTCTACAATCTACAGTTTTCTCAGGTACAGACAGAAATCCCTTGATGTGTTGTGGGAATAGTTATGAGTTTATCAGCAGCATGTGACCTCACCGTTGTACTGCCAGAAAGTTTTACAATCAGTCGATCAATATTATGAGTTACTGGGTCTTCCCTTGTGCTTCATTTCACTCACCATTCTTCCACCGACTGTTATCTCATAATATACAGAAACCTCTCAGTATAAAATAGGACCTCAGTGTAATGCTAACACAGTCACTACTTTTCATTTAACACAGACACAGTATATATGTATCGATCATTAGCCTTCAAATTCTCCCTCAGCAAAAACTTTTAATAGAGACAATTCTAATGTGAATAATTTTTTGCAGGTGGAGGTGGTGATGGAGGATCAGGCAACTTTCCACCTCCCCCCTCCTTCCCCACCACTGTCACCCCCACCAGGCCTCACAGTGGCTACCCTTCCCCTAGTCCTCCCTCCTCCTACAATTCCTATTCCTCGGTTGGTTTTGACGGTCAGGGCATCAAGTACGATTCTCATGATTCCAGTGGGCCTTCCTTCGCTCCTTCACCTTCTTTGAATACTCACTTCTCTTCCTTGGCTCCCTCTCCTGCTCCTGCTCCTTCCTTTGCTCCTGCTCCTTCCTTTGCTCCTGCTCCTTCCTTTGCTCCTGCTCCTTCCTTCTCTCCTACATCTGACTTTGCATCGTCTCCAGGTCCATTTCTCACCTCTTCTGCATCCACGCCGGCCCTGCCCCTCTCCCTCACCATCCCACTCAAGCATTCCCTCTCCAGCGAAGAGTACCGGGTCCTCAGAAACTACCTGAGGAGGATTCTGACAGGTAATGGTGGCCCCCTGAGAGACGGTTCACTCCTCGACGAACTGGACCTTAAGAACATGGCCACTACCCTCCTTCACTCGTCCAGTAACAGTGAGGGTGATGTGTCACTCTTTGTAAACCAGAACAGTGGTGATGTTATTGATGGTGGGGTCATCAATGGGGGCATCCTCAACACTGGGGCACTCCATGGAGGTGGTCCTGGCGTCAGTACCAGGGCATCGCTGGACGGAGGGACCATCAATGGGGACGTGATTGACGGAGGGATACTCAACAGTGAACTTCTAATCCAACTGAGGAACAGCTTGGCGAGGGAAAGCAACGACGACAGGACTCATATAATAGACGGTGGTATCATTAACAACGTCCCGAGTAGCAGCATTCTAAGTGGTGGAGATGGCACCAGAAGCAACAACAATCAGGTGAACAGCAACAACAACAGGGAAGGTCTCGTCAGCACCTATACAAGTCAGAGTACACAACAGGGAGGATTACGAGGAGTCAGCGGTGTCAGTTCCAACCTCCGGGAAATAGTCACCATCTCACCAGCATCCTCAGTCACCACTACCACCCGGGCACCGTCATCTGTACACTCAGCATTCAGCACCCCAAGTTCATCCCATACTCAGCAGCAACAGCAGCAACAGACAACGAGGATCAACACACTTGGCAACACTCCTGAGGTGATACACTACATCCCCTCACCGGATCTCTCCACGGGCCGACCAAGATTCAGTTCACAGTCTGGCAGCCAAAATTCCATCAGCCTGAATCAGAACTCACAAACAGGATCATCTCAGAATTCCCAAACACGATTATCACAGAATTCTCAAACAGGGTCGTCACAGAACTCTCAAACAGGGTCATCACAGAACTCTCAGACTGGTAGTGGAAGTAATTCTTTCAGCACGTCTGGTAAAGATCAGACTAATACACAAATACAATCCTCAGGCAGAAACAATGCAAGACAAGTTAATAACAACACTGACGGAAGCAGAATAAAGGAAAGTCGAGGTGAGGCGGCAGGGCCAAGGAGAAACTTCAATGATTTACGTGTTGCTGGAGGGGCACCATCAAATCCAACCAATATTGAGGTTGGTGGTTTTGTTCCCAATAATTTGCCTCCATCCATTGCTGCCCCCTTCCCTCCACCTCCAACCACCAACAGACATCCATCCATACTAAGACACCTGGTCCCTCCAAACAACAACGCCCCGGTATTCATCAACTCCACCATTCTCATCACCACTGCTCTCCCACATCTCCTGCGACCTGATGTGAGAACACAGATTAGACTCCTTCCATCACCACCAGGAGGAGTTAAGCCACCATTTCCTCCACCGAGAGAGAACAGAGTATCACAACGACCTCCTCCACCAGTGGGACGAATTATAACGCCCCGTCCCAGTGGTCGTCAATTACCATCACCTGGTGTTATCGGGTCACTTACCCAGCACAGATTTTCAACAGGACACAGCGGAGTTAGGATCCAGCAAGGAGGAGGAGGAGGAGGAGGAGGGGTTGTTGAGACGCATAGAACCCACACCAGCATCAGTAGGGAGAGAGAGGGTGGGATAGGGAGTGTTGCTTTGGGGTCTAGTGGTCATGTAACTACTGTATCACCACCACCTTCACTACCCCCACCATCAACAACAACAACCCCAGCACCAGCATTGTTGTCTCGTCATGGTGGCATTTTTACATCCCTTCCTCCACCAACTGAATTTACAACCACTCTGCCTCCCCTTACAGACTTCCCAACCTCCCGGCCACCCCTTACACCATTCCCCATCATCTCTCGGGGATCCTCAACTCAACCTCCTATTGTTCACCATCATTCCAGCGGTATCATCACTCCAAGACCTCACCAACAACACAACCCTCTACACAGCCTCATACACCAGCACCTCTCCACCAGCCTCGGAGGACAACCCCTTAGGCTGGTCCGTAAACTCACCGTCACTACTCTCCCACCACCCGTGTCGTCACTACCTGCTCCTCGTCCCTCTTCTCACTCGTCGTCCCCACACACGTCCACATTTCCTCCTCCACATGCCTCTCGGTCTCTCCCTCCAGTCAATTCCAGGCTTATTCCTCTGCACAGTACTCCAGACTCTCAAATATCACTGAGGTCCAATCCACTTCAGTCCACACGTCCACACATCACAGGGTCCACTTCCACTTCAACGACCACTTCCCGGCCTCGTGCGTCACCATCCCATTCCTCTTCACCTTCATCGTTCCACTCCCCCTTCCCTTCACTTCCTTCCAGTCCTCATTTTTCTTTCCCTTCGTCTCCTTTCGCTGCACCACACCACCACCAGCACCAGCACCACCACCCCACGTCTTTTTCTCCTCTCCCCTCCATCCCTCCTGAAGATGTCATTCCCGTTCTGCACACCGGGCCTCCACTCCTCTCACCCCGACCCAACAACTTCGTCAACCCATTCCAGCGACTCACATTCACCAACACCAGGGCCAGACACAGGAGGAGGAAAAGGGCACACCAAATTAGTACAAGAAAAGGTGTCGATAAAAGAGAAAGTGTCGATAATGTGAAAAGAGAAAGTGTCGACAGTGTTAAAAGAGAAAGTGTCGATAGTATTACATCCTTTTTAGATAATATAGACAGAGGGAAAACCTTATAACTCCTCAGTGCAAGCTAACTTAAAAAAGGGGAGGTTCACTTGATGGTAAATTGGAAGGCGTATACTGATTCCTCCTAACTATACCCGAAAACAGACGCCCTCAATGGTAGTACTAAGAGGGGGTCTGTTTCGTGGCATAGTTAGGAGGAATCAGAGACCTTCCAATTCACCAACAAGAGAACCTCACCTTAAATAATAACTGGGTATATTATTTATTTTGCCATTTTTGGTTAGGAGGAAATTAATACAGGAATTTTTAAGCATGTGTTTTGTTCCTATATGTATGTCTTTTATCACTACCACTACTACTACTACCACTACTACTACTACCTCTACCACTACCACTACTACCCATACCACTACCACTACTACCTCTACCACTACCACTACTACCTCTACCACTACCACTACTACCCATACCACTACCACTACTACCTCTACCACTACTACTACTACCCATACCACTACCACCACTACTACCCATACCACTACCACAACTACTACCCATACTACTACCACTACCTCTATAACACTTCTCTAATCGTCCCTCCTTCCCTCCATGCATACTGTCCCTCCTCTCTCTCTCTCTCTCTCTCTCTCTCTCTCTCTCTCTCTCTCTCTTCAGTTCAATTTCACCATTTACTGTAATTTACATGATGGTAATTGATTTGTGGTGAATTAGAGAAATTTAGCTTGGGTAATTTCCCTAGATTTTCCTAGATTTTGTTATCTCATAGAACGAAAAACCTACTTTGATAATCTTTAAGGATCTTGTGATTGTGTATGAGACTTGGTGGCTTCTGATTCCTCCTGACCATGCCACGAAATAAGCTCCTTCCATATAGGTGTGTGTAGGTGTGTGTGTGTTTGGTGGCAATATTTGAAGGACTCTTTACCTCTAATTTTCTGACTACATCACACACACACACACACACACACACACACACACACACACACACACACAAGGTCCCTAAGGAGAGATTCATTTGTTGGTGAATTGGAAGGTCTCTGATTCCTCCAAACTATGCCACGAAACAAATAAACATATCCCCTATTAATACTATAGAGGCAGTCTGTTTTGTGGAATAGTTTGGAGGAATCAGTAGCCTTCCAATTTACCAACAAGAGAATCCCCCCCCCCCTTTTGGAAACTTAATTGGAGGGCTTGTGAATCCTCCAAACTATTCCAAGCAACTGAACAAACACCATTATTTTTCTTAATCTGGGCTTGTTTCCTGGCATACTTTGGAGGAATCAAGGCACTCCAATGTACCAAAAAAGAATTACCACCTTAAGAGGGAAGTTCAGTGTTGGTAAATCTGGAGTAACTGATTCCTCCAAACTATTCCAAGCAACAGAACAACACCATTATTATTGCTCTTCTGGTCCTATTTCCTTAGCATACTTTGGAGGAATCAAGGCACTCCAATGTACCAAAAACGAATTACCACCTTAACCAGGATTTAACACAGTTTCCATTTTAGTTTATTTCACTTTACATAATAAACCTTGAGACTCATTGCCAGTAGTTTAGATTTTCATAGATTTTGTTATGTCATAGAACGAAAAACCTACTTTGATATTCTTTAAGGACCCTGTGATCGTGTATGAAAATTGGAGGCTTCTGATTCCTCCTGACCATGCCACGAAACAAGCTCCTTTAATTGATATAGGTGTGTGTGTGTTTCGTGGCAATATTTGAAGGACTCATTTATCTCCAATTTGCTGACTACAACACAGGGTCCTTCCTTAATAAGTGTAGTGGGCCAGTAGACATAATATTTGACTAGGGTTTATAACTTATTATATTCTGCATGCATTATTATTTTTTTTTTTTAGTTTAATTATTTAGTATTACATGGAATATACAATTCCACATATTGTAAGAAAGCAAAAACCCCTACTGTATTATAAAAATGAAATAAAGCTTCAAATAAATTACTCTAAACCACCATACATAAAGAAACTACAGAATAATAATAATAATAATAATAATAAAGTTTCCTGCTTGCTGCTAAGGTTTCAAATAAATTACTCTAAAAAAACACCTATAAAGAATCTATATAAAAAAAAAATAATAATAGTAAAGATTGAAGATGGATGTTAAAACTTCAAATAAATTACTCGATCTAAAACACCTATACGGAAATGACAGAAAAATAAATAATAATAATAAATATTCCTGCTGGGTGGGTGTATGGAAATAAAGTATAGATTAGGTATCGAGTATGTATAACTGTATTCAGATGGGATGGGAATATTCGTGTTTTAAAAGTCCACGTGGGTTGGTTGAGATAAGACCAATAACACTATTGGTCTTATTGGTCCTGGGTTGAGATATCAGACACCACACAATACACACGTGACGTACACTTTTACACACACACACACACACACACACATCCTGACACACACACGCACACTTCTCCACACACACACACACACACACATCCTGACACGCACACTTCACACACACCCACACGCACACGTCTCCACACACACACACTCACACACACATACTTACAATCACCCTGACACACACTTCTTCACACGCACACTTCTCCACACACACACACACACACACATTGTCACTTTATAAATATATGGCCTTAATTAATAATCAAAATACGTAGTCGATAGGAATAAATTAAATCCAAATAACAAAACAAATAACACCTGACAACACAGCCATACATTTTGACTATAACATTCTATACTATATATTCTATAACATACTATAACACAAATCTATTTACTATAACATTCACATTACTATAACTTACACATTTACTATTACACACACATTTATTATAACATTCAGAGGCCAAATAAATAAATAAATAAATTATATATAACACTCGATTCTTGAAGTTCCGAACCGAAATTCTGAACAAACTAGCTGAAATTTTTAGTGAAGCCGAATTATTCCGAAACGTCGAAAAAAAAGTCCCGAATAATTTCCGAAATAGTCAGTCACCCGCTAGACGTGGTAGGGGGAGGGTGTGTGTCTGTGTGTGTGCTCGGGAAGCCTCTGTTTTAACCTCTACAAATATATCATGTAAGTTTATTTACACCCTGACACTAGCATAACATAGCTTATAATGCGTTACGTATGATATAATGTTATTAGGTGTGTTATTAATAGACAAAAATAGGTGAAATAATAATATGTTACTCCCCAATTAGGCAGCCATGTTTATACCCCACAACAAAACATTATTATTATTATTATTATTATTATTTAAGGACCGTGGAGGCTTCTGCTGATTCCTCCTGATTATGCCATGAAACAAGCTCCTTCTATATAGGTGTGTGTGTGTGTTTCGTGGCAATATTTGAAGGACTCGTAAAACTCCAATTTTCTGACTTTGCAATAATTAATTAAACCATTGAAAATAACTTAATGATAGCTGGATAAATGTATATAAAGTACTAAACTGGACGACTTTATTTATATAAGTGGGAAGAAAGTATAATGGTCGTGGTAAATTACTATTACTACTACCACTACTACTACTATTATTACTACTACTACTACCACTTATTATTACTACTACTACCACTATTATTATTACTACTACTACCACTACTATTATTACTACTACCACCACTACTATTATTACTACTACCACCACTACTATTATTACTACTACCACCACTACTATTATTACTACTACCACCACTACTATTATTACTACTACTACTAACACTACTATTATTACTACTACTACTAACACTACTATTATTACTACTACCACCACCACTACTATTATTACTACTACCACCACCACTACTATTATTACTACTACCACCACCACTACTATTATTACTACTACCACCACCACTACTATTATTACTACTACCACCACCACTACTATTATTACTACTACCACCACTATTATTACTACTACTACTACCACTACTATTATTACTACTACAACTAATACTAATAATAATAATAACACGTCATTCTGCACTATCCGTATTATTGTAATTTGACCATAATGTTTGGTCCACCTGAGTCGAAGCCCGAAATCTGAAGCAGGTGGATTTTAGAGTCACTCCACCCACACCACCACGAGGACACACACACACACACACACAGACCATCACGAGGACACACACACACACACACACAGACCATCACGAGGACACACACACAGACCATCACGAGGACACACACACACACACAGACCATCACGAGGACACACACACACACACACCCAGACCACCACGAGGACACACAGACCATCATGAGGACATACACACACACAGACCATCATGAGGACACACACACACACACACACAGACCATCATGAGGACACACACACACACAGACCATCATGAGGACATACACACACACACACCCACAACCCTCAAACCAATGGAGGCTTTGAGTGGGCTGTCGTCCAGAAACCGCCTGCTCCAGATCTCAGGCTTCGACTCAGATGGGCTAGATTATGGTCAGCGAGTGTACCAAAAGCGTACAGTAGGCCTACTATACCTTTAAGGGGAGATTCTCTTGTTGGTGATTTGGAAGGATACTAATTCCTCCTAACTGTGCCAGAAAACAGACGCCCTCAATGGTACTGTAATTGGGTATATGTTGTTTCGTGACATAGTTTGGAGGAATCAGAGACCTTCCAATTCACCAACAAGAGAGTTCTCTCCTTAATTAAGGGAACCTGTGATCGTGTTTGAGACCTGTTGGCTTCTGATTTCTCCTGACTATGCCACGAAACAAGTTCCTTCATGTGTACCGTAGGTAGTATTTTGTGGCAATGTTTGAAGGACTCGCTAACTAGCTCCAATTTTCTTACTACATCACGGGGGAATGGTACTGTACAGTCGGCGGCAAAAGTCCTGTCACCTCACTTGCTTCACCAAGGCACGTGTGGTTCATAGACTCGAGATTGTTAGGTGTAGAAAACGTGCATATTTCTCGACTCCACGAACACTGCGTGTCTCGGTGAAACAGGTGATGCGACAGGACTTCTGCCGCCGACTGTACATATGGCCACACTCCCTTGAGGCCCACCCAGCGATGTCAACGTTTGCCGAGATATTAAGGTGGTAATTCTTTTTTGTTACATTGGAGTGCCTTGATTCCTCCAAAGTATGCAAGGAAACAGGACCAGAAGAGCAAAAGTAATGGTGTTCTGTTGCTTGGAATAGTTTGGAGGATTCAATTGCTCAAGATTTACCAACACAAAACTTCCCCCTTAACCCCGAAACACTAGCAGTGAACTCCACTCACTCGAACCATTCACTGGTGGGAGGGAGAAGTAAGGAGGGATTTGACGAGGGTATGGGGGGGGGGGGGGGTGCCTGTACTGTACAAGTGAGGTGAGAAATTATTCATGAGGTGAGAGATGAGTGGAAGCTTTAATAAAAGTACGAAAATACACCTGGGTTATCAATAATTTATATACTGACATTCGTGTCAATTATTAACATCAATAAAGATTAGATCAACTTGTTAATATTATAATGAAACATAAATACAACCGAGGTAACATTATTGTATACTTTATTCATATTGTATTCAATGGTTATTATCAAGAACTAAACACTGTAAAATACTTACACAATAACTGAATAATAATCATGAACCAGAATGCTCTTTATTAAATGAAAAAAATGTGAATACCTTTATATTACATGTGTCAAGTGTTGACACCACTAACACACGCTTCCATTTCCCCCGTATCTACCTAACAGTTTATAAGCGTAGTGTCAAATATCAAGGCTCATCATCCCTCACGTGATAGCAACCTTGCAATAATAGCCTGTTATATTGAATGTTTGTTATTTTATTATGAATCCCTTGGTACGGTATGTCATCTGTTTCTAGGTAGCAATAATATTAATATAGGCAGATAATACTTGTGAGGAGAGGCTAGGGTGATTGAATCTGACACACACAGGATTGTCAGCAGTAATGTTTTTTTGCGCATCATTTAGAGACTGACGTTGACTCTAGTCTCGTTAGAAGGCCTCCATCAGTCCTCCTTCCAGCAGGCACCCACCAACACCATATAATATCATAAGTACAGTCACAAGCACTAATAATTACAGTATATACAGCTTTGGTTGAGGTTTTGAATAGTCCAATTCATACCAACAAACTAATTTCCAATGGAGATCTTATTGTGTGTGTATTTATTTACTGTCTCTAGGTATTCTAAGCACACCTGGATACTTATTAGTGCTTGTGACTGTACATCCCTCATAGCCCTCATATCAATACCCTATCATATGCCTTTTCCAAGTCCATGAAGGCAGCATACAGTTTCCTACCTTTATACTGCTGATTTGATTGCAAAGATCTGAACCACACATCCTCTGGCTACCTACTCTCTCTAAACCCTTCCTACTCCTCACTGACTTTATTCTCAGTTACTTCAACCAGTCTCTCCATAAAAAATTTTCCTATACACCTTTTCTGGTACACTAAGGAAGTTTATTCCCTTATAGCAGTGTTTCCCAACCCTGAGGTCGCCAAGTATTTTTTCTGGGGTCGCCAAGCACTCAAAAGATGAATATGGTAAATTCCCTTTTCTGAGAGGTTTTCAGTCTATATATGCTGTATTCTCATGATATTATTGAATATACTGCTCATAATGTATCTAATTTTTTCTGGGGTATAATAAGTTTAATGCAGTTGTAACCGCTCTCAGGCATTTACAAGTGAATTTGCTGATTTCATAAATCTACTTTTGTATTACTGTATATACAAAATTATACTTGTCGTTTGCTAAAACAGCCCACAGTCACAGTCAGTAATGTCATTATATATACAGTATTACATACATACAGTATATTTACTGTATTAAACCAGTGTGGTTGTATATGAAAATTGGAGGCTTTGGATTCCTCCTAACTATGCCACGAAACAAGCTCCTTCCATATGGGTGGTGTTCTATCTATCTATCTGTAGCTCTGACACCTCGTTCCCTCCGGGAACTCCCCCCAAGGAGGTGACCACGGCAGAAGTGTCTCCAATTTTCCCTGTTCCAACATTACCTCCTTATTTGGTCAAACCCTCCTCTGCCCCTCACGTTTCTCTCCTTTACATACTCTTCCACTCTGTTCTGCCATCTAACCAGAGGTCTGCCTCTCACACCAGGTCCCACAACTTCACTTCCATACACCTTCTTTACAAACTCCTCACCTTGCATTCTCTCTACATGTCCAAACCACCTCAATGTATTACACTTCACTCTCTGAACCACCCCACACTCAATACCAATTCCCTTCTCACTCATACTACATATCTCATACACACTCTCATTACTTTCTCCATCCTACCTAGTAAGTCCACATGCTCCTCTCAAATAACTCATTTCCACTGCACCTATTCTAGACTGATGAGCCCTACTCCATGTCCATGTCTCTGATGCATATGTCAGTGTTGGCAGGGTTATACTATTTTTTAGTCACCTTTTCACTTCCATACTCACACTTCTACCCTCTGCCCAGGGGTGCTGACTTTGTTCTCTGTGAATACTAGCCATCCCCCACAGGGCTAAAATAAAGATTGTAGGATCTGGCCACTTTCTAGTGGATTTGACGAGATCTACTCACATGGATTAAAAATCCACATGAGAACATTTTTTTTTTTTTCATTGCTGTGTGGACCGCCAGCACACAGGGGGTGCATTTCCCTTAGCATGCAGCAGTGTAAACTCCCTCCCCCTTTATGGTCCCTTCAGGACTGGTCTCATGGAAGGTGCGGCCCCACTTGTAGCTCTTGTGGTAACGTGGACTTGGGCCCACAGCACTGGCTGTGGGATCAAAGACCTTCCCCCCCAATGAGGCCCCCAGACTCCCTGGTCCAGTAAGCTCTGGTCCCATTTCCTTGGGATGTGCTTCGGTAGCCCAGGCATATAGGGCCAGCCCCTCCTTTATTTTAATTTGTTTTTTCACTGTGACCAGAGTGTACCAGGGGTCTGTGGGGCAGGAGGCCATTCTGCCCCGGGAGAACATCAACAACAACTACCCTTCATAATCCTCCCCAGTGATCCTATGACCTGTCTATCCCTCACTGCTCTCTTCCTAATTTCTCCTTCCATACTTACATGTTTACACAGAACTGTTCCCAAGTACTTAAACTCCTTCACTTCCTCCATCATCTTACCCCCTAGAGTTATCTCACATTTAGTCCTAATTGGTAGTCTCACTCTGTAAGGTGGTGTTTTGTGGCAATAACTGAAGGACTCCTTTATCTCCAATTTTCTGAGTACATCACAGGGTCCCTTAACCTGGTAATTAATGTGATGTAGGGTATTGGTGAGGTGCCTCCTGTACTATACAATATAGCCTAACCACTACTAATAAGGGAGGGGCTCAGAACACTTTGCTTGCCATGTCATAGTTTATTCTTCTCATTTTCGACAATATTTCTTAGTTTGGTACACATACAGTACTTTCCAATGGAGGTGTCTCATTTTATGTTAGTTTAGTGAACACCCTGGACAATTTTTCAGTCCTGGTTTAACAGTCATTTGCCTTCATCCAAGATCTTGCTTGCTTTACTAACTAAGGGACAGTTATTGTATACAGTAACTAACTAAGGGACAGTTGTTGTATACAGTAATTGAAGAGTATGAAAAGTGATGCTTCTCATTGGTATCTCACCCCTATTTATTCTCAGTGAGGAAAAGAGCTGAACATTTTTGTAAGGCTTTTAAAGCATTACTTGTGCAATGTTTCTACTGAGATGAACTTTTGATCAGGTTTAATTAACAGAACAGTACTAATAACACAAGAGTTAGTTTAGTTGTAAAGAACATAAATTAGCTATAAACAAGTTATGTACATACCTGTACTGTAAATTAATTTTGGGAAAATATATTTTACCTTATGAAATTAAAATTTTGTCGGGTCAAACTCATCTCTTTGGCTCACTTCTCTTCCAATTACTTTTACTTTGCTGTTGTAGAGAACCGTACGTCATGGTGAAAGTGATTAATATACATTTGCTACAGTGAAAAAGGTGAACACTGGATGAATTTATTAAAGATATGACACTGAACTGCCAGGCAGACACTGAGCAAAGGTGATCATGTGGTATGAATATCAGTTTATCTATAGTTGACAGTAGTTGTTGACAGTTAGTATTGTAAGGGAGAGCCATGACTTATGAAAACTTGACAGCAGTGAATTTAGGAGGAGATACACTTTGGCCAATTTGTTGTAAGATGATAATACAAACTGTTAACATTTACCATCAGCTAGAAAGGAACTGACTGGAAGTGGTTATAATGATGCTGTACTAATTATAGCTCATACAAAATATATACATGTACAGACAGTATACCACCGAGTATTACAACGCTATTACAGAACTCCCATCGTCAGTAATTATCTTTCCCATATCAAAGCTGTCAACACATCAATATCCTTCATTAAGGTAGCATCACAGGTGACAAATATCCCTAAACATACAGTAGTTGATATGCGCTGTTCTGCTGAGGGACTTTTGATACAGTCAGCAGATTGGAGAGACTTTTGATTCCTCCAAACTGTTCACATTCCTTTATTTATTGTACTTTTGTTTCATTCCGTGTTCCTGTTTTCTTATATTTGTAAATCTTCTTTAACAGTCGAGGTAGTAAATTCACGACCACATACCTAGATGTTTATGTCATCTTAGCTGGTAACATTGATAGGAGGAGGAATCAAGAGTACTGTAGGTGGAACATAGTAGAGTGATATGATACAATATTCCACCTACATTGACACCTTCCCCACACAGAGTTACCAGCATAGCACAGTTGACATAAACATTAAGGTAGGCTATGTGGTCGTTAATCTACTAGTTCGAGTACAGTATGCCATCCTAGTACATGCACCAGATCCTCTATATAGTCTGGCACTGCAGTAGTTATAGTTGTTATTGTCTGATTCAAAGCCACAGTTTGGGGGAATCACTCACAAGCCTCTATATTGTTGAGAGTATCACAGGTTCCTTAACACCAACACTAGTGGAGACTGGAGTAAATGCCTTTGATGATCCAAACAAGGCAGGAGGAAATGTAAACATGTGATGCCACCCTTACATAGACACACACACATATACACACATACATACACATTTATCTGTAGGTGTTAAGTGCCAATATTCTTGACTAATACTTTTGTTTAAACAATACAAAATGACTCGCCAAAATATAGTAACTGCACCTTTCCCTCTGCTCAGAACAACAATAACAGACCAATTTTTGTAATAAGCAGTCTCATGTTATATTCTCTTCATTAACTCTACCAATACAAAAGGATATAGTGTGTTTAACAAATGGAGGTGAAGTGAACATCAAACATATTGGTAATGCTCATACATGCTTCCCCCATTCATGTTACAGTCGACCCTCAATATATAATGAAGAAATACTTGTATCCATCACTTCATTTTGCACTCAATTCCTCATTGACGACCACCAAATGTTTTCCCAGGCTTCTGTGATCTACTGAGCCTATGTTAAAAAGATATTGCTAAATTAATTCATCTTGTATCGAGGTCCAAATTCAGTACTCTCTTTGTCAAGTGTACCGTACATACCACAATAATTATGCTGAATTTAACACTATAATATAATCATAAGTAATGCATACAGTAAACCAATTTGCTGCATTAACTAACATTAAAACATATGTGTATACAGTACTACAAGTCAACTCTATTCCCCCCAGTATTTGCCAATCATTTACACATACATACAGTACTATCAGAGACAAAACTAGTGTTGTGAAATCTGTTGAAAACATATGGTAGAGGGCTAACCATATTGGGCATCAACATTACTGTGGTGGGGCTTTCATT
Organism: Petrolisthes cinctipes; assembly: GCA_033782935.1. Taxonomy (NCBI): domain Eukaryota; kingdom Metazoa; phylum Arthropoda; class Malacostraca; order Decapoda; family Porcellanidae; genus Petrolisthes; species Petrolisthes cinctipes. The sequence goes on from JAWQEG010006380.1 coordinate 30,431, forward strand.
AGGTTTCACAAGTTATTTTGGACAAGAAAGCGACACGAGTTTTGTCTTTGATAGTACACACATAAGAAAAGTAACACATGCAGTACTGTTCATCTTTCACTCCCACCTGCCATTTTCTCTCCATCTGTTGTTGACATTTTCTTTCTGGCTTTACAGAGTGCAACAATAGAGTGATGATGATGTGCCGTCAGATTCCACCGTGTTACTAATGACTTGGAATATGATCGTTGCTGCTGCTCATCTACACATTCACCTACACAACCTATTCTCGTCACGTGACCCTCTTGGACTCTGCAGTAACAAAAGTAAATATAATCGCGTCCTTACTTGGACAATGCAGACGTTGAGGTGATATTTTGTAGAGCGCTTGCCTTTAGTCCAAGTATATTTGGTAGAACTTAAGGGGATAGTATACTTTTGGTAGATTGGAGAGCTTTGATTCCTCCAAAGTATGCCAGGAAACATAACCAGATTAACAAAAATAATGGTGATCTGTTGCCTGGAATAGTTTGGAGTAATCAGTTGCTCCAGATTTACCAATACTGTATTCCCTCCTTAAACTAATATCATCACTGGCATTATCAATTTGTGATATTAACATTTATCATTGATATGGCAGTAACTCAGTGGAAGAAACAATTTAGTTATGAACAATTGACTTGAATTCCTTGTCATGTACAGTCGTGGTCAATAATAATCATCCACATCATATGGGTATCTCAAACAATTTGCTGTACAATGTTTTCACGGCCACATAATTATGATATTATTTTAAGTAGTGCATAGCTGCTTGTAGTAAATTAAAATATGGTACTTAATCTATTTATTGGAAAATTTAACATCCAAGGAACAGAGGGAAGCCGTCACACTCTTACTAGATTACCCTAAACATGGATGATTATTTTTGACCAAGACTGTACAATAATTCACTATGAACATGAACTGAAAAATACTACTACAAGGGGGAAAGAATCACACAAGTTTTTCTATAAATTACCAGTTACAATTTGGCACAAACATAACAAAAAGTAATAATATTTATGGGTCTTTTTTAATGTAGAAATAGTTATAATAAATAACTATTAAATAAACATTGGATCTATGAATAATTAATTGCTCACACTGATTGTTTAGCAGCCATATTTCATGAGTTGAACACCAAAGATATTATAAAGTTCATATCTTTATCATGTCATGTGTAATGTTAGTAGATGGAAAATGTCCACAGTTTGATAAAATTTAGTGTTTCTACATTTGATTGGAGTGTCACCCAGTGTTATGAGGGACCCAGTGATGTAGTCAGCTAATTAGAGATATATTAGTCCTTCAAATATAGCCATGAAACACACACACACCTATATGGAATGAGCTTGTTTCATGGCATAATCAGAAGTAATCATAAGCATCCAATTCTTACACACGTTCACAGAGTCCTTAACAGAGTGACACATGAGTCTAGTGATGCTGTGGACATTTACCATTTGCTACAGTAAAGTAACTATTAACAATATCTCTTTGTTTTATATATATATATTTATATAGTGCATATTTGTAGGCTGCCAGTACCGTTCACTCATCCTTAGTGTTCCCGGTGCTTAAGGGGAGATATTCTTTCAGATGAATTTGAGCGCCTTCATTCCTCCAATGTATGCCAGGAAACAGGACCAGATTAACAAAGATAATGGTGCACTGTTCCTTGAAATAGTTTGGGAGGAATCAATTGTTCCAAATTTACCAACAAGAGAATCTCCCCTTAACTTATCGTAGCCAAGTAACTCGTAGTTCACCTTTCAAATGAATCTCGCCTTAAATATCATCCCATAATATTTTCCATTAAATCTAAGTAAAGGGGGCAATGCACTTTTGGTACATTAGAGTGCTTTGATTCCTCTAAAGTATGCCAGGAAACAGGACCAGATTAACAAAATTAATGGTGGTCTGTTACTTGGAATAGTTTGGAGGAATCATTTACTCCAGATTTACCAACACTGTACTACACCCTCAATACATTTACTTAGTGTTGTACCCGTTTTCTGGTAATTATTATGCAGGGTGAATGATCAAGTGGCAAGGTTTTAACACCCAGCTTTCAGGATGAAGAAGCAAGCTAATTTGGTTCTGTAATTCTTCTCATTCAATTTATTTTTTCCTAACAATTTTGAAAAAAATTAAAAGTAAAGAATGAATTTGATGAAATTTATCATTCATACACTCACTCACTACTTTGTAATATTTAAATATGGTACAATTTATAACACGGAAATACAGGTAACTCTCATTTTACGCGAGAATTGTGTTCCTCAAACGGTCATGTAATTAAAAAATTGCATAAAACAAAATATTGGTGTAAACAAGCATTGGTGCATGTTATAGTGAAAAAAAAAAAAGTGCAAATATAGAATTTATTTGACTTAATTTGAAATGATGCAACACACATGTAAAACGAGAGTTACCTGTACAGTACACACAACTCATTTTCTCTCCAAACAAGAGGTACAATGAGAATGTAACATAATTGGCTCCTGTGCTTTGATAATGAAATCAAACTTCCCTTCAGGTTGCTGGAAAATATGAGATGTGCTGTGACAAACTCAAATTGTGTAGGTAGGAACCAAGGAGAGGGAGACAGAAAACAGTCACTTCTGCATAATTTGTGTTTAAAGAAGGTTTCAGCATCCTCTGTGAGGTTTTCTACATGAACCTAACAATGCTGCACACTCCACTACTACTAACATTTTTGTTATGCAATAGTGAACTGTGCAACATTTTGCACCAAGATTATAGAACTGTCTCTGTTTCTCCAAGGTCCCTACTTAGAACAAATTTGATTTGTAATTACAAAATACTGCAACAGATTCAACATTCAGCACTTACACCTACATTCCTATTTTATCACGTTAGAAGTTAACAAAATATCACAAAATCACCAGTAAACAAAAATATATCGGCATTTTATTTGAATATAAATACACATACAGTACTAATAATGAACAGTTATTCACGTCCCACTTTTCCTCTTGTCAGTGTGTGTATATGAAGGGAAGTCTGCAATGTCTACAACTTCCTCCATCTTATATGACGGATACAGACCATTCTGGTTTGTTCTGCGGTTGACTCCTTTTGAGTATCCGTCCCAGTGGTTGCCTGCAATACCAACTACGTCTCTGGGATTCAGAGCCATCTCATCCGGTCTGCAAGTTATCAAGAATGTGAAGAATTAAAATGTAAGTAATTTCAGTATATATATATTTTTAGTTTGAATTATAACCATGTATTATTTTTTATCCTAGTACTACAAGTTATTCAGTCTCAAGATAAAAGTTTCCAAGACTACTAACCTTCGTGGTACGTGTGAAAAACGTGCTTTCTGATTGTGGGCATTTTGTCCTCCATAATAGTAAATGTCATCCAGAGAACGGAAGTAACTTGAGGCATCTGGATGGTAACTTTGCATGATTTCATAAGCAATTCGACATACCTGTGAAATTAATAATGTTATGTAACTGATGTAGTAATATAGAACCCTAACACTGTTCCCTATTACAACTACAAACATCTTAGGTTAAGGGGTTATTACACTTGGTACATTTAAGTACCTTGATTACTCCAAAATGTGTCGGGAAACAGGACCAGATAATCCACTATAATGGTGATCTGTCACTTGGAATAGTAGGGAGGAAATAGTTGCTCCAGGTTTACCAATACTGTACTACTTCCTGCACTAGAGTAGTAGACTTAAAAGTACTAATATAGTATACAGCTAACCACCTATTGCTGACAAAAAAGAGCAACTGCTGTTGGTAGTGCTTCTATTTCATTGTCTTCTTTAAAACTAGTAATATGTAACACTGACAAGAGCAACAGTAGATGTAGAATAATCATCAGCATTTGTGTTCCCATCCACCATTCTCTCAAAGTTGAAGTTTTTCCAAAGACAACACACCTGTGACGAAAATGTGCAGACCAAATAATCCGTGAGTGACAAGAAGTGAACGTCTGCGATGATTCCCTTTAATGACGCGTCGGTGTAACGTGTGGCAACAGACGCCGTCTTTGCAATGTTGGAGTCTCCGATGAAGGTGTACTCTGGGAATCTGTCAAGGGCGGAATTTTTAGTCACAATGTATACAGCACGTGGAGCACATTTCATTACAAAAGATCCCCACCCCGTGAAGAAAGGGAAACGGGGTATTGATGATGATGATGACTCTATATAAGATGGTAAAATGTAGCACTATCCTCTTAACACAGCCTCAGTTAAATCCCTTAGTCTGTTTGGTAATGAATAACAGAAGCCTGGGAAAACATTTAGTGGTTCTCAGTGAGGGACAAAGTGTACAATGAAGTGGTGGATACAGGTATAATATATTCATTGTATATCGAGGGTCTACAGTACATCAGTTTCCTTAATTCTTGTTTAATCAGAAACTGCCATCTCTAGTTGCTCTGTTATAAATAATAATTAATGCTCCTGTTATCAGTTTGTACTAATGAACACAGCCTTACTTTTTCTGAGCCTCTGTAATGACTGTTGGGTCGTCTGATGCCAAGTACACTCTCTTGGTGAGGGTTGGGTTGTTGAGTTGGAGTTTAGTGTAGTAGTTCTCCACGTGTGCCATGTATTCATTGATGGAATGGTAAGCTGCCTCGGTTCCAACCTTGTCTGTCCGTCTCACATGTATCCTGTCAAGTAACATTGTGGTGATAATAACAACAACAATGATGATGATAGTACAGGTGTAGTTGTAGATTGTAGTAGTAGTAATAATAATAATGTTCTAAATTTGAAGTACTATTTTAAACCGTTTTACTTGCTATCTCTTGTATTTCTCTACAGCTTGATATCGACTAGGGCTGACAGAATATTTTAAAATGGAATAAATATAAATGATTTAACAGAAACCACAAAGATTCACATTTACTGCATGAACAAGTAAGTACACATTCCAATTCATAGTCAATTATTCAGTTAAAATGATAAAAATATGGTTATCCTATTGTCTGATTCACTACACCAAGAAGTGGCCTCTTCAACAAATTCACAGTTTTGTTGTCTTCAGCTCTGGGATGATATGATTATTACAAAGTTTGAATCTTTTACTCACCAGTAGATTATCATAGACTATATTGTTGTTTAACAGTATAGTTTTACTACATTTTAACTTTGAATGTTACAAATGATTCCCTGCAACAAAAAAAGCAGTCTGGTGTTGATGAGGGAATTTGCTATGGTCTACAGCTGTTGCTTAATTGTCAAGAGATCTTTTAATATCTGTGGAGAATGAAAAGAAATAAATTTGCTGTGTGTGTACATACCCAACAATTGGCCTCTGGAATCCCAAACTTTCTGACATATTATCCAACATTTCTTGTGTTTTGGGCTGGAGTTTGAGCAGGTACTTGAGGAACTGTCCCACCCACCAGGCGGCCGGGTCCCCGTGTAGCCTCATGAGTCGCTCAGAGATGTCCCGAGGGATGGCCAGGGGAAGGTACGGTGGTCGCTGGGACAAGGTGTCAATGATGGGAAGGTCCAACACTTGAGTCTCATTTGAACCTGCAGGGAGAACACATCAACAGTAGTGATTATCCTTGGGTACTGTACATTTGTTATACTGTTTAAGGTGGGAGATACTTTTGGTAGCCTCGAAAAAAAAAAAAAAAAATCGGCACAACTTCAGTCCGAGACATTATGAAACACTGACTATGATTAACTGAAAATGATACGGATATATTGGCCAACCAAATCAGAGATGAATGTTGATCATCTTATAAGACCCCAGGGTGCCAATAGTTTTTTTTTTTTATCGAGGGTACATCAGAGAGCCTTGATTCCTCTAAAGTATGCCAGGAAACAGGACCAGATGAATGAAAATAATGGTGGCCTGTTGCTGGGAATAGTTTGGAAGAATCACTATCTCCCAAAATGCCAAAACTATGCAAAGAAAACCCACAATGGTAGACAGAAAGATATATTACTATACAGTTTCTCTTCAGTGGTGAACAGTCTCTTTGACTATTAATACACCACTGAAGAGAAGCTGTATGGTAATATATCTTTCTGTCTACCATTGTGGGTTTTATTCGCCTTGTTGATGACGTCTACATTAGAGTGAACTCTCCTCCAGCCAAAACTATACCCTGTCCTTAATTCCTTCCTCACAAAGGTACAGCATAGCAATATACACAGGATGCTGCTTCATATATAGGCTATTGGGCTTCCTTTTAAAAACAACAATAATAATAATAGGTCTAATCATTTCATCCATACCCCATTTCTCTTTTTTCAGAGAGTGGGGAGGCTCTTGCGCCAGTTTGAGCTTTTGGTGAGGTCATAGTTAAAGTCCGGGATCCCCAACCCTTACTCACCCAGGACGCCACTTCTCTGTTTCTAAAGTCAAGTGTCTATCACACAAGAAATAATTCCCTTCATCATCCTCCTCTGCATCGCCATTTTGGAGATGCTTCCTTCCCTACACAGTATTCTTGCCGAGTTCTCCACGTTTAATTCTTCTTCCCTGATTACTGTACCTTCTTGCATGATGCTTGCTAGTATCTTTTGCTCTATAAAACAAGTTTCTTCTATCCTTCCTGTCCATTTGGTTTCCTGTTATGTTCTTGATTTGTTCATCTCTCTTTAATATGTTTTCTTTTTCTCAACACCTCTCTAAACCCATACAAAGAAGGACGAGGGCAAATAAAACCTTAGTCTAAATACCAAAGACAACATGGGCAGAGTGACAGCCATTGTGTTACTAACCAGGCTAATGTGAGTGAAAGTAATCAAAAGACAATTAATTTGGTCTATATGATACCCATAGAAGGCAACTAAAAGGGGCTTTCACTTCTCCAACTGTCCCTTTTTTCATCTGTTACCTTTTGTGTTTACTGTCCCACCTCTCGATCACCATCTTCCTCCGACGCTAAATGACCTCGCTGTTACGGTGCCTAATATCAATTAATCCATATACTAGCATTTGTGTTACTACAGTACTGACCTGGCCAGTGTGAGTGTGAATAACCAGATGGGTCGGTACAGGTGTCACTCAGAGGTTGGAATACGTCCTCCCATCCGGCCTTGTTGTACCTCCAGCCACGGGACTTGAGGATGAGGGTGCGTTTGCTGCCGTACGCCACAATGAGGCAATACACCACATGGTGGATTTGACACCCATATCCACAACCCTAGGGAAAGTATGTTACATTAAGTTTGCTTACATTCATCTGAGACACCTGATTGTGCCAAAAAATATAAGCATCCTTTAAATGTGTGAGATTATCACAATTTTTTTTTTTTATTTTTAACATTACCATTTACCTCGTTCATTGCATAAGAATTTATATTAATCTTTAAACTGCCTTCAAGGGTAATAAATTATTCAGCTACAAGACTATTCAAAATCATTCTTTGGCCATTCTAATAACACCATTATATCCCTCACCTTATTGAGATTACACACGAGTTTCCTTGCTTTCTCACAGTCATGAGGGTTCTGGAGTGTGTGTAACCTCTTCTGCACCACACTACTCAGGTCCAAGGCTTCTTGTTCCCTCCACGTGCCAAGACCATCCAGCTGACTCAATCTCGACATGTCAAACTGAAGCACCCTGTAAAGTGGAAGTGAAAAAAGAAAAAAAAGTTAATGAGGCCATCGTCTAACATGGGACACTTGCTGACCATATAATCTAGACCACCTGAGTCAAGGCCCAAGATCTGGAGCAGGCGATTTCTGGACGACAGCCCACTCAAAGCCTCCATTGGTTCACAATGTGTGTGGCCTTATGATGGTTTGGGTGGGCTGTGCTCCAGAATTCGGGTTTCGACTAGGGTGGGCTGTTATCCAGAAAGCACTTGCTCCAGATTTCAGGTTGGCTAGATTTTATGGTGAGTGAGTGTAGAGTGCAACGAACACAACCATAACAAGAGAACCATCATCGTCATCATCTAACCTGGTGTGATCTGATCCTTCCTCTAGAATTTGGTCAATGTGTGAGGTGAGGTCGGGGTAAGACTCGACCTTCTTACGCAGTTGTTGGAGTTGGTCAGCCAGGAACCACCAGCTCTCCTGAACTCCATGATCCACCAACCGCCTCGTCTGCTCAAACTCAAGGGACGGCACGAAGTCTGGCGGCCCTGGTGGTGAGAGTGATGTTAAGGGGGTTATTATACTTATAGCTGTATTATGGTGAGAATGACATTATTATTAATATTTAATATTATAGTACTGCTGCTGTAGTACCCCCTTAACTTGAAATTGGTTTGTCACTACAACTATAAACACTAGAACAAGACTAAGACCACCTCCTCCTCCACCACCTCATCGATGACATAGGTGTGTGTGTGTGTGTGTGTGTTCCGTGGCAATGTTTGAATGACTACATCACGTTGGACCTTAATATTACTACTGTACACATCATCTGCATCTAATAAAATCAGCATTATATCCATACTGTATAATTATGTCTTGTTTAATTCCCTATAAAATAAACATTAAAATTATAGTGTAATCATTTAAAAATACCAATATGATCACTAAGTTACACACTGCTCGTTTGTCATTACTAAAAAAAACATTAAATTCATACTGTAATTGCCTTTGATCATATAGAAACTACTAGTAAGGTGGGATTCTTTTGTTGGTGAATTGGAAGGTCTGTGATTCCTCCAAACTATGCCACGAAACAGATCCCCTATTAGTACCATTGAGGGCGTCTGTTTTCTGGCATAGCCTAGTTAGGAGGAATCAGTAGCCTTCCAATTTACAAACAAGAAAATCTCCCCTTAAAAACCACAGTGTTCTCGTCTTATGCATCATTTAACATCAACAATAATAATAAAATCACAGTAACATATATACATACATACATCGTGTCACCAGCTGTAACTAACTATCACAGTGTAGTGTAATATAATATGACGTGTGTGTGTGACTTACTCTCTGCCGTGACATCTGCTTGCTGTAACATCCGCTGCGCGTGTTCCAATTTCTTTTGTAACTCGGCCACTACAGCTGGGTTACCTCCGCCCTGTTGTATCCCCGCCACAACACCACCAATGCCTCTTCCTCCTCCTCCCTGGTCGCTGTTGAGGGATTTCACTTGCCTGCGGAGGGAGATAGATAATAGAGTGTTGGCTGGATATGTAGGCCACCTGATGCTCCGTGTCTGTCTGTCTGTGTGTGTGTGTGTCTGTCTCTAGGTAATAATTATGGTGTAAAATGTTTCATCTCTCTCCCTCTCTCTCATATAAATAACGGCAAACCAATTTATGTAAACAGTTCATCCCTCATAACCTCACCCAGTAACAACTACAATACAACACCCGCCATTACATCAATACAATACATTACATCATGTTAGCCATTACGCAAACGGTTTTTATTGGACCTCAACATTGAATGATCTGCAGTTGTGGTGTGTCATGCGTGATAATATAATTTTTTTTTATCTAACTGTAAACCTGGTGAAAGTGAACCTGTTTCCTGATATCTGACAACACACACACACACACACATACATACATACATACATACACACACACACACACACATACATACATACATACATACATAC
>JAWQEG010006380.1:45000-46527 GCA_033782935.1 Petrolisthes cinctipes
ACATTCAGATATTTTATGCATAATCATAAACCCATACACACACACACACACATGCACACATACATACATACTTGAGGACTGACTGACAGTATGAAGGGGATAGTGGTAGTAGTGGTAGGGGTAGTGGTGGTAGGGGTGGTGGTGGAGGTGATGTTGTAAGTGGTGGTGGTGGTAGTGATGTTGTTAGTGGTGGTGGTGATGTTGTTAGTGGCAGTGGTGGTGGTAGTAATGGTGGTTGTGGTACTGTTGGTGGAGTGAACGGTATGATAGTGGTAGTGTTGGTGGAGTGAACGGTATGATAGTGGTAGTGGTAGTGTTGGTGAAGTGAACGGTATGGTAATGGTAGTTATGGTAGTGTTAGTGGTCATAGTAGCGTTGGTGGTGGTGTTGGTAAAGTGAACGGTACGGTATTAGGAGACCCCGTGATGTAGTCACAAAAATGGAAGGTTAGCGAGTCCTTCAAAATATTACCACGAAACCACACACACCTATATTGAAGGAACCTGCCAGCTGTTTCATGGTACAGTCGGGAGGAAACAGAAGCCACCAAGTCATATATACACAATCACAGGGTCCTTTAAGGTGGTAATTCATTTTTTTTGGTATATTGGAGTGCCTTGCAAAATTCCTCCAAAGTATGCTAGGAAACAACAGGACCAAAAGAGCAAAAAATAATGGTGTTGTTCTGTTGCTTAAAATAGTTGCATGGTGGAGGAGATTCAGTTGCTCCAGATTTATTAGTATGCTAGGAAACAACAGGACCAGAAGAGCAAAAATAATGGTGTTGTTCTGTTGACTTGGAATAGTTTGGAGGAGGATTCAGTTGCTCCAGATATACCAACACAAAATTTCCCCTTAAGAGTGCAAATTTGTGGTTGACGGAGTGTTGTGATGGAGTGTGTTATGGTTAGTGTGAGGGCTGTCTCAATCTGCCCTTCCCTCCTCCTTTTCCTTCAATGTTTAGAGTTTTTGACGAGAAGCACGTTCCAATTTTCCTTCCTCACTTCTTTCTTTCCTTTCCTACTTCCTTAAACTTTTATTTCGTTTATTTCTCCCTTCCTTCCAACCTTCCTTCCTTCTTTCTTCCTTCCTCACTTCCTTTCTTTCCTTTCGTACTTATTTAAACTCTTTTTTCTTTTATTTCTCCCTCCTTCCTTCCTCACTTCCTTTCTTTCAACCTTCCTTCTTTCTTAACTTCCTTTCTTTCCTTTCCTACTTCCTTAAACCCTCTTCCCTATCTTCCTTCCTTCAACTCTCTTCCCTTTTCATTCTCTCTCCTTCCTTCCAACCTTCCTTCCTCCCTCCCTCCCTTTTCTCTTCCTTACAACCCTTCTCTCGTTCCTCTTCCTTTATCTCTCTTCCCCTGTTTACTTTTTTTCTCTCTCTCTCCTTCCCTTTCTTTCTGTCCTCCTTCCTTTAACTCTCTCCTTTTCTCCCTCCCTCCTTCTTTCCTTTCCTCCTTCCTTTACCTCTCTCCCTTTCTCCCTTCTTTTCTTTCCTCCTCCCTTTAAACCTTTTTTTCCTTTT
>JAWQEG010006381.1:0-43008 GCA_033782935.1 Petrolisthes cinctipes
CCTTCACTTCCTATCTGTCCCTCCTCTTCTTTCACCACCACCATATATAGGTATTCTCCTCATCTTCCTCCTCCTCCTCCTCCTCTCCTCTTTTTCCAACTAGTCCCTCCTATTCCTTCACGTGAAACCAAACCACAATCACTACCAAGGCAATCTCCCACTGCGCCTCTTTCCTTCTCTTTGTACTCCTTCTTTCTATCGTCTTCACCTGGCCACCTACTTCCATGTAACTCCATCATAACAATCCACCTGTTCACCACAAACCCACAGCAGCAGCAGACAAAACCAATTCTCAGTACAACACAACACAACACAACACAGCTCCCACGTAGCACCATTGTACCCTGCAGTCTCTATAAAACTTGAACACTGGTGGAAATATCCGTCTGTGTATCCTTTATTGTACCCATGTTGTTTGCGTCTTACTACGTTTATATTTTTACATTTATCTATTTTACTATCTATACATACTATCTATCCATGTCTGTCTATCTATTAATTTATTTATGCATTTCTCTGTCCTTCTACAGCACCTTCTTTTACTATAATCTGTGTTGCTATCTATTATATATTATTTCTATCTATATATGTCGAATATTATGGGTATCCTCCTTTCAAGTTATCTATCTATCTGTTTATTTTTATGCCCGATCGTTCGCTATACACAGTACGTCTTTAAGAGTGGTCTAATTAAAACTTTTAGTCCTGATAAGAGAGAGAGAGAGAGAGAGAGAGAGAGAGAGAGAGAGAGAGAAGCAGGACGGCAGTAAATATATATAATGTAATTGGCTCAACTCATTCTTGTCTGGTAATGGTGGTGGTGGTAGTTGTGCTTGTCGTGGGTGATGGTAGGAGTGGTAGGTAGTGGTAGTAGTAGTGGTAGTGTGTATAGTCTGTGTTGGTAGTAGTGCATGGATGATGATGATGGTTGACAGTAGTAGTAGTAGTAGTGTGTGTTGTTTGTTAGCAGTAGTAGTATGGTGGGTGATGGTGGTAGGAGTGGTGGGTGATAGTGGTTTTGGTAAGTGTTAGTAGGAGTGATGGGTGATGATGGTAGTGGTGGTGGGTGTAGTGAGTGATGGTGGTGGTAGTGGTCAGTAGTGATTGTGGTGGTAGCGGTGGGGAGTGGTGGGTGATGGTGGTAGTAGTGGATGTTGGTGATGGTGGTAGTAGTGGTGGGTGATAGTGATAGTAGTGGATGTTGGTGGTAGTAGTGGTAGTCATTCAGTCAGTTGTGCTTGTGGTTGTAAGGGTATTAACGTTTATGGAGGAAATTGTGGGGCGTTAAGATTAATAGCGGAAGAAGCATTATGAGATGGGAAGGGACAGTAAGTAGTGGTAATAGTTGTTTGTGGTTGTATGAGTAATGGTGATGATGAAGATAATGCCAGGTGTTGTGTGACTGTGATAAAAGTATTGTATTTGTATAGTACTGGTAATCAAAGTGTCTATAGTAACTGTGGTTGTTTGTGCTCTGGTGACTCAGATATCCATACAAACAACAACAACAACAACTACGGTAGTGATGGCCATAAAGGTGGTGAGGGTAGTGATGGTAATAAAGGTGGTGAGGGTAGTGGTGGTGGTAATAAAGGTGGTGAGGGTAGTGGTGGTGGTAATAAAGGTGGTGAGGGTAGTGGTGGTGGTAATAAAGGTGGTGAGGGTAGTAGTGGTGGTGGTGGTAGCAAAGTAGTTTACATGGTGATAAAGATAGTAGAAATTATATTGGTGGTGGAGGAGGAGAGGAAGGAGGTAATGGTAGTGGTAAGTGTTGAAGTAGTTGTACTGAACGTTGTGGTAAACAGACAGAATCTCCTTGTGTATGATGGTGGAAATGGCTACGAGTGTTTCAAATTACAAAACGGATCACTTCTCGAATTAATTGAGGGAATCATATCGCCCACAACAAAATAATAACCCCCTTAGAGTAGACCATTACACAAGATTAAATATAACTATAAAATGAATTGCTTTATATCATTAAGTATCAGTCAGAATTATGAGTTATGGAGTTTCAAGCCTCTAGTGTTTCACATGTACTTAATATTAATATCCCCGTGTTGAATGCAGTTATAAGAGTCAAGAGGGACTGACTGGTCATTCATTATCCCTTAATTCTGTGCTGTGCGTGTTACCAGTGAGTTAACATTCTTAGTGGTTGAAATAGCACCATCATAAATATAGGTCACTCTTGAATCATAGCCTGTGGGGGGTCGCTGAACCTAAACTTTATTTTGTTTTTTTATCACTTATCATTGCACCACCAAAGAGAGGTTAGGTTAGGTTAGTTATCTATTATCATTGCACCAAAGAGAGGTTAGGTTAGGTTAGGTTAGGTTAGTTATCTCTTATAATTGCACCAAAGAGAGGTTAGATTAGGTTAGACTATACTAGGTTAGGTTAGTTATCTATTATCATTGCACCCAACAGACAGACAAAGATACGTTCATGGCAACGTAATATAGCCTACTGTTGAATGTTGTGGCTCCCAGTGAATGAATGGACTGAAAATCATGTACATCAAATTACTAAAAACACAAACAGACTATAAGTGATGAAAGCTGCTAGTGTTTCAACCGAGACTGAAAATGTTACTATGGTTGCCAAGCATTTAAAAGACTTGAGCCTAATTTGGGTGATGAGAAGTTCAGCATCCTCTTCCTTCTTAACTCTCCCTGAACATTATCAAGGAAGGCAATGGGTCGGTGTAAACAATCCTATGAGTTATGACAGTAATTACAGTGAACAGTAAAAGGTTGAAGATGAGAAAGGGTATACTGATGGAATGTTTGTTTGCTTGAAGTTACAGAGAGAGAGAGAGAGAGAGAGAGAGAGAAGGATGGTGGAGGTGGTAAGCTGGAAAATTGCTCATATTACCGTAAGCCATTGAGATACTAATTATCTTTCAGTGCGTAGAGAGGAAGACAAGATGGGGGTGGTGGGGGGAGAAAGAGGAGAGTGGAGTGGGGGGGGGGGAGCAAGAAGAGAGAGTGGAGTGGGGGGAGCAAGAGAGAGAGGGATGGGGGGGGGAGAGAGCAAGAGAGAGAGGGATGAGAGGGGGGAGAGCAAGAGAGAGAGGTGTGTGTGTGTTGGGGGAGCAAGAGAGGGATGGGAGGGGAGCAAGAGAGGGATGGGAGGAGAGCAAGAGAGAGAGAGAGAGGTGTGTGGGGGGGGGGAGAGGGATGCAGAAACAGTGGTGGTGGGGGAGGGGAGAGAGAGTGAATTATGGTGCATGTTAACCCATCCGGAAATTAAACCGTACAAGCCAACAGTTATGAAGGTGTTAGTAACCCACTATGCCACGTCACCAGCTCTCTGTATGGCCTTGGGGTATTATTTATTATCAGGTATTTATTTGTGGTGAAGAAATTTTGCAGCACTGGGGTTGACGTCGATTTACATGAATGGGGTGAAATGGAGAGGAAAGCTAGAGCAATGGGTTAATGAGAAGGAGGTAGAGGAGTGAAGGAAGTTTTAGAAAGAAGAGTATTGTTAGGAAAAAGATGGAGTTAAGGAAGTTTTAGAAAGAAGAGTATTGTTAGGTAAAAGATGGAGTGAAGGAAGTTTTAGAAAGAAGAGTATTGTTAGGAAAAAGATGGAGTGAAGGAAGTTTTATTAAGAAGAGTATTGTTAGGAAAAAGATGGAGAGAAGGAAGTTTTAGAAAGAAGAGCATTGTTAGGAAAAAGATGAAGAGTAGGAAGTTTTGGAAAGAAGAGTATTGTTAGGTAAAAGATGGAGTCAAGGAAGTTTTAGAAAGAAGAGTATTGTTAGGAAAAAGGGGGAGTGAAGGAAGTTTTAGAAAGAAGAGTATTGTTAGGAAAAAGATGGAGAGAAGGAAGTTTTAGAAAGAAGAGTATTGTTAGGAAAAAGATGGAGAGAAGAATTAAGGAAGTATAAGCAAGAGGAAGATTGTTAGGATAATGATGGATGGGTAGCGAGGTAAGGTAGACATCTGGATGAGAGTAGTATACATAATGTGAGGTACCTGTATTGAATTATAATGTAGATACTTATTTATACACCCGCACGTTCACACACTGGTAGGCCTCTCCACACACACACACACACAACACCTGTATACAGTATTATGTGTATTATATTGTAGAAATTACTAATAGGCTACACCCGCACATTTACACATTGGTAGGCCTTTCTTTCTACACACCCACATCTACAACACTTGTATACATTATGATGTGTATGTGCTTAGGTGTGCTGTAAACACACACACACCAGCAAGTAGGCCTACATTACCAAAGCCTATACACACGATACACATCAACACCACTAAGCATTATACGTCAACAAACCGGACCAACTGCTGCCAACCTTCTATTTATAGTATACAGTATACTTGCCCCTTCTCCCAACACACACACACACACACACACACACACACAATTTATATCCTATACCCGTATATACCAGTGTATAGCCTATAAAAACTACCCTCGCCATCAGTACATATATATATATACACACACTTGGAAACACACACGCACACGCACAAACACAAACACCACCACTCAACTCTGCTCGGGGACATTTTTTAAACACACACAATTACAATCAGTGACACACAGTAGCCTATATATAGACAGCACACACACATTTGACACATAACATTTACGCAGACATATAAACATCAACACTTTCTATATAAGTACAGCGAGCCCTAATATTTCTAAATAATAAGAATTGCAACATTGATACTTGTAATAAAAAAATAATCAGAGCCAGAGAGGATGTGAAGGTTCAATGGTATAAGGACAGACACATATACGAGTAGATAAGGCACAGACTTATATTGACAGATGTACAGTATAGGTTCATATATACAATCTAGGACAGACATCTAGACAGGTAGACGGACTGGAAGATAGAAACAACACAAATAGGCTTAGATTAATTTTGCAGCTGCTGATTGGCACTTAGATGTAATTATTATTCTGTGTTTTCTTCATGGTACTTTATCTTTTGGTCTCATTCTGTCTATCTAACAAAAATATTCGGTATATATTTCACTGCGTTGTCATGGATCTTCTCTGTAGCGGGTGTAATGAAAGTGGGCTAACTTTTATGACACCTCTTACTTAAAACTCGTAAATCAACTACCATGAATAGATTTCACCTTGATACCGATATTCTTTTGATTTGATAAACTACTAGAAGTAAGATTAAAGAAATGTGTAATGATGTGAAAATGTTCCAATTTATCACTATATACATTACACTCAACAAATATATAATAAGGTTGAGGTATAGGAAAAAAAAAAAAAAAAAAAAAAAAAAAAAAGTGGTCTGGAAGTAAATAATAAAACCTAAATTTAATGCACTAATAAATTCCAGACAACAAACTAAACATTGAAAGTTGATTTTGTTTCAGTATTACGTTAGAACAAATCGGATTACAGTTAGGTTCCCCTGACGCTCTTAATTGGTTCAGTGTTAATTACCAACTACAGAAATTAACCTTTCCGTGGGGTGTGGAAAATGGCACAAAAATAGGGAAAATCAAACTGGAAAAGACGAAATAAAGGAAAAAAAAGGTAAAAAAGGACATTGAGAAGAGGGTGGAAGGAAGCAACGTGAAATAGGCAGAATTTTAAGTAGAATGGGTAAGTGTACTAAGTGATATAGGTAAGGAAAATAATAAGGGAGCAGGAATTCCCCCAACTAAAGGTAAGAGAAATACAATGAGGGGGAAAACAAGATGAGCAGAGAGAAGAAAGAGGAAACACGAAAGGTACAGAAGGAAATGTGAAGAGAACAGAGAAAGATACAAAGGAAATGAGAAAAGAAAGACAAGTAGAGAGAAGATGCTGGTAAGGAGAGGAGAACTAGGAGGAGAGAGAGAGAGGACTGAAGAACCCCAGAGAAGTAATAAAAGAAGGGAAGTGAGAAATGAACGTCGGAGGGAGAGGGATGTGAAAAATGGAAAGAAAAGAACAGGAAAAGGGGGTAGGACCTTCGGAAGAAAAAGGAGAGGATTAGAAGGTTAGGGAGATAGATGAAGAGTGAGGGGAGGGATTATTGGGGGGAGGGAGGGGGGAGAAAGATGGGGGGAGGGGGGAGAAAGATGGGGGGAGGGAGGGGGAAGAAAGATGGGGGGAGGGGGGAGAAAGATTAGGGAAGGGGAAAGGGAGGGACACGAGGGATAGGATGGCAAATTGACAGACGACAGGAGGAAGGAGGGAGGGCTGGAGGGATAAGGGAGAAGAGGGGTGTAGGGCTGGAGGGAGGAGGAAGGGGGGGAAGGCTGGAGGAAGGGGGGAGGGCTGGATAAGGGATAAGAGGGGTGTAGGGAGAAGAGGGGTGTGGGGAATGATGTAAACAACTTATGCCAGGTCACTCCTATTGCCCCTCTCCCTCTTAGAATTCTCCCTCACTCCCTCACTCTCCAACTCCATTTCTCCTTCCTTGATCATGATGGAGATATACAGGAGGGAATATAAGAGGGTTAGGAGAGGAAATGGGATGGATGAGAGGAAAGAGATGATGTTGATGAGAAGGGAAATGAGGAGTGAATGAGAGACAATGGGATGGAAAGAGGGGAAGATGAATAAGAAGAAAGAGACAGTAAAAGGATGCATGGGAAGGGGGGGAATAACCAATAATAGAGGGAGTGATAGCTGATAAAGTTTAAAGAAGGAGGAGGATAATATAAGAACGAATAAGAAGAGACAGTAAGGATGCATGGGAAGGGGGGAATAACCAATAACAGAGGGAGTGAGATGATAAAGTTTAAAGGAGGAGGAGGATATAAGAAGGAAGCTTAAGGAATGGCTCAGTGCTGGAAGAAACATATTAGCCTTATATATCAAACAGAGGATAACATATACGACAGTCAGTGGATCATGAGATAATGTACAATGAAGTGGAAGAAAGATATACTGACTGTGGAAGAGGAAGAGTTATGGTGATGATGAAGTGGAGGAGGAAGAGGAGGAGGATGGAGTCAGGAGGAGAAGTTGAATGAAGGACTGAAAGACTGAGGAGAACATAAATGGGTAGAGAGAAGTAAATAAAATGGAGGAAGAGAAGAAAAAAATGGGTAGAGAGAAGTAAATAAAATGGAGGGAGAGAAGTAAATAAAATGGAGGAAGAGAAGAAAAAAATGGAGGAAGAGAAGAAAAAAAATGGAGGAAGAGAAGAAAAAAATGTAGGAAGAGAAGAAAAAAATGGAGGTAGAGAAGTAAATAAATGGGTAGAGAAGAAAAAATGGAGGAAGAGAAGAAAAAATGGAGGAAGAGAAGAAAAAAATGGAGGAAGAGAAGAAAAAAAAATGGAGGAAGAGAAGCATGAGAATGGTGTGGAAGACAATTTTCACTTAATAATGAATTCTGGTGAAGATTGGGGAGGACTTCAGCACATATAACCCATCAACAACAACAACAACACCGCCATTCTCATCCATTTTAAAACTTCACACAGTATTATGGAACCTTGAAATAAATGGTACAGACATTCTTTTATACACTTTCACACAATAAACCATAGTGTAATGTACAGTCGGCCTCATGAATTCGTATACACCACTGTGACATCAAAGAAGAAAATTTAATATTATACATTAATGTCCTAACACCAAACTTTTCTAGTAATGTTATTTAGTTATTATTTCAATTAGTCAGCAGAACAATGCCTACAGTATGTGAAGAATAATGACCCCTTTTAACTAATGTTTTTTTGTGTACCAATTCCTGAGTCCGACTGTACGTACTGTAAATAATGATAGGGCACAACCACATCCTCACCCTGCATGTAACGTACGAGAGTAAAGACACAACCATCGTCTTCCTTGTTGTTTTGTTTCTCGATGATCACATACGAGTAAAAACCCCTGGTGAGAAATTATTAAGACCTTCGTGTATCAAGTTGGCGAAATATTACGACAAGTGTGTGTTGTCGAATGCTTTAACTTCCTCATCAGAGAGAGAGAGAGAGAGAGAGAGAGAGAGAGAGAGAGAGAGAGAGAGAGGAAAATGAAGAGTATAGGTATAGTCAAACAAGTGAGGGATAGAGAGAGCGAGTGAGTGAGTGTGTGAGTGAGGCAGGTGAGTGAGTGGTGTTGGTGGAGGAGAGGGGTGAAAGTGAGGGCTATTCTTGATGATGACGTCACAATCCTGATAACCAACCAACCACATGACAGCTATGAGACTCTCAGCCCGGCAGCACCAATGAGGCGTGTTGTAGAAATCGCATCCAACCACGTCAGCCCCGATGTTTTAGCTGGATGGATGGATGGACTCTTGACCCTGGTGAATCCAAATGGGTACAAACGAACAGAGGAGGAAGAAGAAGAGACTTGGGTGTTATATAACCTACCCTTCTGAAAATACTGTGGTTAAGGGGGTGCGGGAGTAGGGGACAGGCTCTGGGGGGGGAGGGGGGTTGTGCGGGAATAGGGGGACAGGCTTGGGGTGGGTAGAAAGCCTGTCCCCTATTCCCACACTCCCCTAACCCCCCCCCTCCCAAAGCCTGTCCCCCTACTCCCGAACCCCCCAAAAAAAAACCGCAACCCCCCCTCCCAAGCCTGTCCCCCTATTCCCACACCCCCTTAAGGGACCCTGTGATGTATGTAGTCAGAAAATTGGAGGTTAGCGAGTCTTTCAAACATTGCCACGAAACTCCACCTATATAGAAGGAGCTTGTTTCGGGGTATAGTCAGGAGGATCCAGAAGCCACCAACCAACTCTCACACACGATCACAGGGTCCTTAAAAAAAAAAAAAAAAAAAAAAAAAAAAAATCCTGGATTATTACGTAGACTAGTCGACAGAAAACTCGCAGAAAACTTATATAATATTTGGTCATAATTAAACAAAACAAAACCCGGAAGCCACCTACCTATACGAGTGTCACAATCTATAAAACCAATAACAACAAATGACAATCCCGATTATATCATCATTATTATCATATTGATCTGAACCCAACCTCCACCACCAACACCATCCACACACATCAGTACAAATTTTACAGTCACCACCAACTCAACCACACACCACAACAATACACCTCTATACCCTTCTTATCACCCCGCCAACACCACCTATATAACTCTACCTTCACCTCCAACTCTATCACCATCACCATCACTACACACCACGAGTCAACTAACCCCATCTACTTACAACTACCATTATCACCATCACCTAACACCATCTACTTACAACTACCATTATCACCATCACCACAGACTACTACTCAACTAACCCCATCTACTTACAACTATCATTATCACCACCAACTAACCCCATCTACTTACAACTACCATTATCACCATCACCACACACCACTAGTTAACTAACACCATCTACTTACAACTACCCTCATCACCACCAACTAACCCTATCTACTTACAACTACCATTATCACCACCAACTAACCCCATCAACTAACAACTACCCTTATCACCACCACCAGTCAATTATCCATTATTTATTCACAATTGTCCAGTTTTTATAGTCCTTCCATGATGGCGTTTGGCTTCACTGCCCTGTTACAACTCGACCAATAAAACATTCCCTACATCAATGATACCAATTCCAATTATTTTATTCGTTTCTTTACGATCTATTGAGTAGTTATCTGACAGTAAGGAAGCCTCTGAGAAAACACAGTGATAGTTTTCATACACACAATATATAATTTACCATTTTTAAAGTTACAGAAACTACTAATCAACAATGGAAAGAAAAAAACAATGATGGTTTTCATACACACAATATATCATTTACAATTTTTAAAGTTACAGAAATTACTTATCAACAATGGAAAGAAAAAACAATGATGGGTTTCATACACACAATATATCATTTACAATTTTTAAAGTTACAGAAATTACTTATAAACAATGGAAAGAAAAATAAAAGACGTACATACAGCGAGTATATAACCCGCTGCTACGCTGTCACTGTCACCCAAGATTCCTATATATAATTCTTCATCATATTACACCGGACTGAGGCCACAATAAAAATATTTCTTCTTACATTTCAACTTTCTAGCCCAGGGTACTTTTGGCACTGGTAAAATCAATAATGTATTCTAATGGGACTGAAATAATAATAATAATAATAATAATAATAATAATAATAATAATAACAATAATAATAATAATAATAACAATAATAATAATAATAACATTAACAATAATAATCCTCAACTTAATATCATTCACATTATCTCCTGAATAACTAGAGACAAGGGATTCCTCCAGCACGTGCCACGATTAGTTAAGACTCGTGATGCCGGAGTGTTGTTGTTATAGGTAATGTGTTTTGTTGTGGTGGTCTGCCTTAAGGGACCCTGCAGTGGTGTAGTCAGAATATTGGAGTTTAATGAGTCCTTTAAATATTGCCACCAAACACCACCTATAAGGAAGGAGCTTGTTTCGTGGCATGGTCAGGAGGAATCCGAAGCCTCCAATTTTCATACACGATCACAGGGTCCTTAATTAATGGTTCCCGTGTGTGTAGCGTTAAGGTGGTAATTCGCTTTTGTTACATTGGAGCCCCTTAATTCCTCCAAAGTATGCCAGGAAACAGGATCAAATGAACAAAAATAATGGTGTTCTGTTGTTTGAAATATTTTGGAGGAGTCAGTTGCTCCAGAATTACCAACACAAAACTTCCTCCTTAAGGTTAGTAAATACAAACATGGGAGTGGTGGGTGGGAAGTGATGGGACGCACACCGATCCACCTTCAACTTAGGTCTCTGTAGTTACACACACACACACACACACACACACACACACATTAATAACTTACCGCTGAGAACCCACACACACACTGTATAATAATGCTGGCCATTAATAACTTACCGCTGAGAACCAATACACACACACACACAGAGAGAGAGAGAGAGAGAGAGAGAGAGAGAGAGAGAGAGAGAGAGAGAGAGAGAGCAATAAAGCCGCAACACAACACACAGAGTAATTATCCCTCCTCCTCCTCCTCTTCTTCTTCCCTCAGATTGCTTGCTCATCTCTCCCATTCCACTGTGGCCTTGTGTGACGCAAACCCTGACCTTGGAAGGGGAGCCGGTGACAATGACCTTGGAGTGAAATGCGTCGAGGGGGAGTGGGGTGGGGAAGGCAGGCGAGGATGCTGGGAAATGTTTGATGATGATGATAATGTTTGATGATGATGGTGATGATGATAAGAGGATGATGGATGGTTGGTTGGTTGGTTGAATGTGGGAGATGGTAATGGTGGTGGTGATGGTGGTGAATGAGTGTATAAATGAATGAATAAATGAAAGAGGATTGGATAAAATGTAAAGGGGGAATACGATAGTCGAGGATGTGATATGGAGGAGGAGGAGGAGGCGGAAGAAGAGGGGGCCAAGAGGAAAACGGACGAGTAGAAAAAAAAAGTACATCAATAAATAAATCAATAAATAAAGGGGGGCGTAACCTTGGGGGACAACGCTAAACAGATTAGGGTAAAGGGCCAGGGAGGGTTTATATAATATATGTGAAGGACGTGCATGGGTCAGGGAGAGAAACTATAGTGTAAAAACAGTAACGTTAGCCTTCCATCCTTACTTACTTCCTTACTATCCCGAGGGTACAACAACACGTCCAGCAGCCAGCCATGGGTAAACATCATCAGAAAACGGGCGAGGGGAGAGGGAAAGAGAAAATGAAGGAAAGAGAGGAAGGGTGGAAGTAGAAAGGACGGACGGGTTGATGAGGAAACGGGGAGGGGAGAGGGAAAGAGAAAATGAAGCGAGGAAGGGTAGAACGAGTAGAAGGGTGGAAGAGGAAATAAACGGTTTGTAAAAGGAGCTATAGGAACAGATGGAAAGAGAACAAACAGGCGGAGAAGAGATAGACAAATTTTTTAAAAAGTGAAAAAAATTGGGGCACTGACGAAACAGAATCAGACGATATCAAAAGAGATAACACTGAATGAGAGGAAAGATAGAAGAGACATGACCACCTGCACAGCCATTTACTCTTCCTTTTAGAACAGGCCCCTCCTACCTACCCTACCCCAACCCACCCTGTCTATAGAACCAAGGCCACACGCGTCGAGTGTTTTCCTACTGCACCCATGAACATATATACATACATACACACACCTCTCTATCCCCCTGTCGCAATTTGCAGGTCTCCACACCATGCATAGTGAAAAGCTTATTATGGAGAGCGGCTCAGTGAGAGATAAGGCACTTTTCTTATCTACCCTGTATTATCTTCTTTTCCTTTTTCTCTCATAATCTTCGGCTCACAGCGCGCAGGGTTCGGGTAATAATTTTGAGAATATTTTACTTTGGGATTAAAGTAATGAGGTCTTACAGCAGGTGTGTGTGTGTGTGTGTGTGTGTGTGTGTGTGTTCTTATCATTTTCATTTTCGACACCTTCATCCAAGATTGATAAAAAACACTGCAATATATTCTAGTGAGTGATGGACAACTCCAGACTGAGTGACAGACAAACAAACGGACAGACGGATAAGTTGAACTGACACCAAAAGTACAGGGAGACCCAAAGTTTATTAATTCTCATCAAGTGACGGATTCTGTGCTAACGAAATGTTGTAATTAATACTTTGCTACTTGGCTGCACGGTGTGGCTGATAACAGAGATATATATTTGTCCACAATCTGTTCGAAATAATAATAACAACACAGGGGAAGAAGAAATCTACATGTACACAAATTTAATGTTTTATGATACAGGTGTATGTTCATTTCCACAAACATTCGAACTTTTCTTTCTGCTTGATAATCTATAATTGATCAAGTGTAATACTATGTTTGACCACACACACACACACACACACACACACACACACACACACACACACAGTCTTTCATGTACACAACTGGTCAACACACACACACACACACACACACACACACACACACACACACACACACACACACACACAGTCTTTCATGTACACAACTGGTCAACACACACACACACACACACACAAACACACACACACACACACACACACTTCTGCCTTCTACTGTTAAATTTAAGTTGAGGGGGTCGTCTCTCTAAGTCAACTCTGGGTTCTCCTTTCAAAACACACTTGAGGCCTGGACGGTTCATCTCCACACTTGATTGATGGTGTGGTGTGGATGACCGTGTAAGTAAGTAAGTAAGTAGGTAGGTAGGGAGGGAAGGGGTGGTGTGGGGATAAGAGCAAGGGAGAGGGAGGTGTGGGATCGATGGGAATGGAGGTGTGGGGCTGAGGAAAAGGTGGAGATGGTAAGGGAAGGGAAGGGAAGGGGAGGTGTAGGTAAGGAAGGGAAGGGGTGGGGAGGTGTAGGTAAGGAAGGGAAGGGGTGGGGAGGTGTAGGTAAGGGAAGGGGAGGGGTGAGGAAGGAAAGGGGAGGTGTGGGGAAGGGAAGGAGTGGGGTACAGGTGAGTGGACTGGGGAATGAAGTAGAGTGAATATGAACAAGGAATGAGGTGGCTAGCAAAAAAGATATATGATCACCATGCTGGATTTTGGGAGGTGTGTGTGTGTGTGTGTGTGTGTGTGTGTGTGTGTGTGTGTGTGTGTGTGTGTGTGTGTGTTGCAATAGAATAGACGTACGTGCAGGGAAAAAGGGGTGGCAGTGTAGAGGGTGAAATGACTGGCACCAAAGCCCTCACACGATATTGTATTTTCAAGCTGACAAAAAGCAAAAAAAATCTTTAAATCCGAAAATATGCATGCCTGGAAATAAATACATGTGCAGAATAAAATGTCTAAACAAGCATGTATATGTAATAAACATCCGAA
Organism: Petrolisthes cinctipes; assembly: GCA_033782935.1. Lineage (NCBI taxonomy): Eukaryota > Metazoa > Arthropoda > Malacostraca > Decapoda > Porcellanidae > Petrolisthes > Petrolisthes cinctipes. The sequence goes on from JAWQEG010006381.1 coordinate 13,757, forward strand.
ACACTGAGTAGATAAACGTATAGAAGGAATAAATCAAATTGAATTCGTTGTTTCACATATTCGTACGGGAGAGTTTTGATATTTCCTCACACACCAAAACAAATACGATTACATAATAATAAAAAAGATGTGTACAAATGTTATAAAAAAAACTTTATTATTTTATAGTTGATGTGAAAGATGACTGACTAACTTACCCGTGGTGTTGTGGCAAGAAGAAAATCATCCTTGAGAATAGTTGCCTCCATAATATTATATATGTTAATTAAGGGGAGATTCTCTTTTTGGTCAATTGGAAGGCTATTGATTCCTCCTAACTAATACCTTAATGGAACTATATATAGGGGATCTGTTTCGTGGCATAGTTTGGAGGAATCACAGACCTTAATTCCAATTTATCAACACGAGAATCTCACCTTAATGCAGTAATTGTACATATATACATACACTATTGTCTTACCTTTTTCGGACATCCGTATTACACAGAACATAACCATCTTCCTTTACATATACAAAATACCCAGGACATCATAACCATACTTCACAACACAGTCCACATTGTCATCATACGTTTGTTTCAGCAAGGCTAATAATCTGGACATTTTTGTATACCGTTTTTATTATGTATGCATTAATTGGTGGTGAATATAACCCCACAAGGCTATTTATAAAACAATGGTTTAGTTGGACATTTACGAAATTTTGATGGGTCATATGTGTGACTCAGGGTCACAAGATTTTATATTAATCAATGCAGCAGGACTACATAAAAATACATTTTTATCATATCTGATCTGGAGGAGATTGGCATTTACAGCTGTACTGAGTTATTTATAGACCAGTGATGCGAGTGGATATTTTAGAGTTAAGGCCCTCGTCCACGTCAGGAACATGAATTGGGTGGGGACCATAAAGGGTTTTCATCTACGGAAAGGCAAGGCCAAGGAGGAAACCCTGTGATAATGGTTGTAGTAGGATTGGCAGTTTCCAGAGTAAAGGATTTCACCAACATGAATAAAACTCTTTGGTAGAAGGTAATAATGGGAAGATGAACAGAGGATTGGGTAAAATTAGCTGAAAATGTGATGGTAGGTATGGACAGGGCTTTTGGTTACTGATTTGTATAGAGTGAAACTTCATTATAAAGTAATCTTACGAATGAAGTAACATGAAAACATTACCAAAGTTTGCAAAATTTTACTAAAGCAACATGTGTCGGATTTTTACCCAGTTGTACGATTACTTTTACAAGTGTCGAGGAAAAATAATATAAACTCAGCAAAATAATTCGCTTACCTAGGGTTTCTGGGGTGGGGGAAGTGTAGCAGGTGCTGAGGCTAGGTAACACAGGTGTGGCAGATGTTCAATATATGTGATGGTGGTGGTGGTGGATGATAGAAGGGCACATACACCTCACTCACTAATAAAGCTGGGCGAGGGGCAGAGAATCCAGAGAACAGGCTACAGTAGACTCTTTCCCTCGGGTCTCCAGCCTACCCCATCTTGTACGAACAGACACACTTTTTGTCAACCACCATACTCTCTTTCTATATATCTTTCCCTCGAGGAAGCTTCACTATCACCACTTTCTCTCTTTCGATATTTTTTTTCTCGATTATTTACAGTTCCTGGTTTATGTTTTCAGTTACCTTAATTCAAATGACTCAATCGTCGAAGTACTTTTGCAAACTACCTTCAATCAAAACAGAAACAAAATTAACAGTTTGCCAATTTCAGATATATTTCACAATTGTCAATTTACGACCTATATAACTAATCTTCTTCACACGTACAATACCCCCTAAACCGTTAAAGTTATAATAGATTTAACTACCTTCGTATTTCTGGTGCTATACACTGTCAAATTCCACAACAACAACAACACACAGCACCAGGCAACAATAACAACAACAACGTAAGAATGTGAACGTTTAGGCTATGGGGGTTTTCTCAAAGGGTCGCGAGTTGGTTAAATTTAGCTATCTGGCAACAAGACACACGAATGTAAACAAACGCTACTTGAGACCTTGAAATCATAAAGACCTCTGACACACGCACTCATACACACACACAGACACACACACACCACTGCAACTTCATTTACCACAGCTTCCCTACACACTAATCTTTCTCGACTTCACTGACTATTTTCTTTGAGCGTAGTTTGAGAAGGTCGGTCCCATCGCAGGAGTCACCTGAAAAGAGAATGTAAGTCTTTATTTAACACTGACATTTTTTTTTCGTATAATACCGTAGTTTCATAAAAAAAAAAGCTGAATAATTTATCTCTCAAAATATTATTATGATACATACCGATGAGTCTATTTAAGAATTATCAGAAAACAACTATTATTAAAATATAAGTGTCAAATTGATGATATGGTATGAATACAGTTCAGTTAAACTCTCAATGCAATTATGACCATTTGGCGTCTTAAGTACATTGCTCTAAAACCAAATAAGTAAATAGTCAATGTAAAATCTTTCGTATCCAATAGTTTCAAATTCTTTCAATAAAGAATTCTAATGTCTTTTATGTCTGAAAATGCTTTAATGTCTCAAAACCACGACAAACGTACGTACAACTTTCAATCAAAACCATGTTTGTAAAAGTGTGGACAATACGGATCTTACTCATACGATCTAGAAGAAACTCTTTTCGAATATGTTATGATCTTAGTCACAAACAAATATCACCAAAAACATCATAAAATGAATGAGTGTACCATGCATCTTTGACACACACACACACACACATTTCACCAAAAATACCTTAAAGTGATTGAGCATACGGTCTCCCTCAATACGCCCTATAAGATGCAAGAAAAATATCCTCCTGTGTGTGATTCTGCTTGTCTAGGAAAGATATCGTGAACGCAATCAATCACTCAGGCGGAAAACTGTAAACATGGCTTATTCCCGCAGACTTCAAAGGCTGTATCTGACACTCACTAAATTGACATTATTTATTGGAAGGGAAGGGAAGAGTGGAGCAAAGGGCATGTTTGTGTAGTGAGTGGTGGTGGGGTTGACTCTGTGTGTGTGTGTCTGTGTGTGTGTGTCTGTGTGTGTGTGTGTGTGTGTGTGTGTGTTATTCCTTTGCCTGGGAGATATTGGACACTGCCATGCATAAAGAATAGAAAACTCATAGGAGGTAACGTAAATCGAAGAACAATATCGTCAGGGCCAGCCATTCATTCTACCAACACAAACTAAATACACATAACATGCCAATAAGAGAATAAGAGAATGTATTACAGGTACACTATTCTAAGGTTTATAATTATACGGTAGGAAAAAAAAACGAAGATTGAAGTCACGCGTTCTCCTCTTTAGTTCTGCGGTTCACTTCTTTTCGTACTAATATAAAACTCTGGTGTTCTGGAAGAGCGTTGCATTACTACATCATCATCTGGATAAACTTCAACTAACTTCAAAACTTCAAAAAATAACAACACTCAATCAATCAATCACTTCTGCTGATACGGTACTCTCTGATCAACAGTTTTCCACACCCACCGTTAACCACCACCACCACCATCATCAATCACCATCCAAAATACACCAGCTCACCTCACCACCACCACCACCACCTCACCACCACCACTAACATCGCCAACACCAACAAGCTTCCGTATCTGTGCACCAACAAGGTCATTCATTCTGTGGTATAAGAAATAAAATCCCATATTGAATGCCTCTCTGAAAACTCAAGGTAAGAATAAGGAAAGTGTCCACGGCAATACCAAGTTATAGGCTGTGTATAAAATGAACGAGTAGGAAGGAATAGGCTATACTGTATACATGGGCACAGGACATGGAAAGTGAGGGAGAGCTAGTCATAAACAGCATGCACACGTAGGCCTTAGAAAACCAGAGCTTAGGTTATTATTTTTTCCACTCTTTACTTTCTCGTCCACGGCAAAGAGAAATGTGTGGTAAGTTGTGAAAATGTGTGGTTTATCTCGTTGGGTGTGTGTGGTAGACGTTCATGTTTTCTTTGTGGTGGTGGAGGATCGTGCTCAGTGCATGTGTGCATATTAAAGATCGCATTTTGTGTGGTGAAAGAGTATTTTTTGTGTACGTAAAGATGATATATATATTTTGCATGCAAGGTGGGAGATAGTAAGTATATATATGTATAGTGTGTGTGTGTGTGTGTGTGTGTGTGTGTGTGTGTGTGTGTGTGTGTGTGTGTGTGTGTGAAGTCCTGTTTACTTTTGTTAAGTGTCTGGTGAGAGCTTGCATTTAATATGAGCCGGAATATATTATTTTTCATGTGGTAGATCATTATAAAATTGCATGGCCTGTTTTGTGCAGTAATCATATTTTGCTTGCACAACATAATTATTTAATGTGGTATATTACATTTCGTTAGGTATATTGATGGTTTGGGTAAGACATGGTACACTGTACTAAACAAACGTTCATTCCCTCACCCAACCACAATATGACTGAATTCGGTTTTAAGGTTTATAGTCTGACTGATTGATGTATTTACTTATCTTTTTAATTTTTGTGCTCCGTCAAGCTTTCAAGGTCATGAAATCACATCCAAAATGCAGTGGAAAATTATACGTAAATATGTACAGTCGCTGTCTAAAGTTCTGCACTGGGTGAATAAAAGTGAACCGTGAGAGTGAACCATATGAACCAATATTACAGACACCGACAACTATAAGGCTTCGTAACATTTTTAGGGGCCGTTTCATTCGAAGGCGTTCCAGGACTATTGACCGTGTCTGTACAATAGGTTTCGACATTTGCAGTGGAATGTGATATAATTTAATGGAATACCATAATGTGTAGTGGTCCAGTATCAGATTGTTCGGACGGAATTTCGGTAAAAGTGATATTGCTTTCATAACCGACCTGAATGTATGTAAAATGGAAATCTACATGTACCGTATGTAAAATGGAATACAGTATTTATGACGGAAATTCTGTTTAAGTGATATTGCTTTCATACCATACTTTCAATGTAGTGTATGTAGCCTAAATGGAAATCTCTGTATAAAATGGAATGCAATATTGACTAAAAAGACGAGATGAGGCGAGGCGTTCAGTGCAGTCCATCCACAGTAGCCTAGTCACACACAACTTGCCATCCTTCATACTGTCATTAGTGGTTTTGTGTATATGTGTGTGTGTGTGTGTGTGTGTGTGTGTCATACTCAGTCACACCACAAGCACGTGTATTAGCTTCATAATAAACTGCTTCCTGAACTATTCTATCAGCTTCATGGTAAATGATATAATTGTTTCATGTGTGACTGATAAAAACCTCCTCCCTCCCTCCCTCCCCACACCAAGCAGTGAGTGAGACCTTGGATGATACTTGGCTCCTTTCCTTCCCACTTCAGTCCGTATAACTTTCCTCTCGCTTTCCTGCCTCAAGACCGAGTTTCTCCTCTCTCTCTCTCTCTCTCTCTCTCTCTCTCTCTCTCTCTCTCTCTCTCAACATTCGTCTGGACTTGCCGACGTCAAGACCGTTAGTTATTTGTGTAAGAACTCTCCGAGACATGACGATGCTACGCCTTAAAGCCTCACTCACTCATCACCACCACCACCACTACCACTACTCTGAGTGATGATGGTTGTTGCTGTGGTGCTGTGATGATGGTGGATGTGTTGTTGAGGTGGTCTTTCAATTATCGTGCAACGTGTGTGTGTGTGTGTGTGTGTAAGAGAGAGACAGGGATGGCACTAGAGATACAGAATAATAAAAATGAAACAAAAATTACTGGAGAGAGTAACTAGCGTGGCGATGCTGGAGGCAGTCAGTCAGTCAGTCCACTGTGCCACTCTCCATTCTAGTCTAATTAGTGTTGGTAGAAGCTGTTGATGTGATGGTTACCCTGGCACCAACTCCATTCTCAGTCACACACACACACACACAAACTATATAATTATAGACTACAATATCTTCCTATGTCATTGGTATTTTAAATAGAGTATACGCTTTCCCATATGGCCATAATATAGTATAATATTACGTATTCTGTACAGCCTAACATGCAACTGAAAATAAACAACAGATAAAATTACACCATCAACAATGATGACATCACGGTTGTTTAAGAAGTCTGGCAATGTTGACAAAAAAAATTTACAAAATCAGTATTCATAACTTTACTCTCCTTGTCATACATTAATGTATTTTTTTTGTTCAATTTTCAAACATTTTCTAATTGTAAGAAAGCTTTATACTTCATATCTATTCCATTTCAAATAAATAATGATAAATGAGATTTCTGCCCCACTATTTCACAATAGTCAGAGAAAGACAAGTGCATACGGTACTCAGCAGGGTCCCACATGCAATGAGTGTAGTTTTGTTATTATTATCACTATGCTATTCAACTCTAAATCAATAATAAACCACGGAAGATTAGAACTACGAGTGATATGACTAGCCTACAGGAGGATAAAAGCTAGACACGCATTAACATCACTGGGTACACAGGTGTTTCTGTCACGTCAACGTACTGTATCTTAACATCTGAATAACACCTGCTCGCTAGAATCACATCCAACCCTGGAAAATTTTAGCTACCCATATATATACTGTATATCATAATACATATATGGACAAAATTAATGTGTACCTATTCACCCCACTGTTCGATAACTCTACCAGCTACCCTAAGCCATTACCGTACTGTACTGCATGCCTACTTCATGATTGTGTTTGAAACCTTTTCCGTACTAACAAGAAAGAGATTAATAAGATATAATATACTCTAAAGGTTTGAAGGCGTCTGATGGAGTTAACACACTATTAGTGAGAGTGTACGCGAGAGTAGGTGGAAATTTAGTCATAGAAAGTATAGAATATTTTAAGCAGCGTGAGACACTAACAAAACAGAACACCTGCCATTTCGCCTTTACTCACTAACTTTATCGTACTGTACCATTCGATTTTGGACACATGGATACGGAGAAGTAATATATACACCACCAGGAAGTACTGAAAGTTGTGGATAACACTGGATGGATTTTATGACACTATGTAGGCCTATCATTTGGCTCTGACACTAATCCTTGGAGCATATATACAAAGGTGACTAATCTGGGTAGGATTTGAACTGATATTATTAACCATAGCTTAATAGGAAGTGTCCCGCATTGCGCAGTTTTTACTATCCCTATATAAAACAAAGATCATTAAAGATTTTCTCTCTTTGTGTATAAGAAATAATATACACTTGTCTTATATATAAATTATGATTACCTTATCTTTAGTACTGTACCGGACTGATTCTATTGATTATCTTTACAAAAAAACAAAACATACCGGTACGATGATTATTCTATACATACTTATTCTGTCATCAAAATAACCTTGTAAAAACACCTGATTATTCTGATGATAATGTTGAACAGTTTTGTCTGATTTAGAGGAACTGGACGTGGTAGAGTTCACTCGTTAGTCAGCCTCACGTAGAGTATAAATATAAAACATTATCAACAATGTATAAACACTGTAACACTATCAACACTGTATATTGTATACACAATAACACTAGGCTTTCAACACTACTGTATATGCAAAATAACAATATCAAAGTATTGTTAAGAAGGCTTCATTTACAAAGCTAATTATTAACATTTTGTTTTTGTTATGTTACGAGATGTACCGTATTCTACTAGGCTAATGCTAGTTCTCTGTGGTATTATTACGGCTACGATGCTGGTCACGAGTGTCAAAAGTTTAAATAAGTATTGGTAAACCGGAAGCAACTGATTCCTTCTTCCAAACTATTACAGTACAAGCAACAGGCCATCATGATATTTTTTTTTTTTTTTTCCTGGCATACTTTGGAGGAATCAAGGCGCTCAATTGTATCAAAAGTATACTATCCCCTTAATACTATACATGCAATATTTTAAAACCGCTATCTCTCTCTCTCTCTCTCTCTCTCTCTCTCTCTCTCTCTCTCTCTCTCCTTCCTACGTAATGACCTTGACGCAACCTGGGCTCCACTAACCTCCCTTCAAATATATCCTCCCCTCTTCCTCCCTCCCTATGGTCCTAGGCCTAGCATTACTGAGGAAGCTATAGGCCTAAAGGAAGTAAGAGGGTCGGCACACTGACCTTGTAAAGACTCGTCGTATTATGCCACACCAACCCACGGGTATAGGCCTAACCACCTTCACTAAACAGGTAGCATTGGTAACACTGACATAGGCCTATAGTAGAAGAGGGGGGAGGGGGAGGGGGGTGGGGGTGGAAGGGGGAGGCCGTATAGACTAGTAGGTGGTATAAATATAAAGATATCTACCGGTACAATAATATGTCTGTGTGTGATACAAGGAACCAACAATATGAAAAACAATTTGTAAACTTTATCAATCATCATCTACGGTACTCAATTAATTCTTCCATTTACCCTGTACGGAACTCATCTTATAACACACACACACACACATACGAGCGATGGTGATATTATGGCTTTAATAGTGGCAGCTTTAATTCATATGAGTAAACATGTCTGTGGGTGGTCGATCCCTCAGCCAATCATAAACACGGCTTCTCTCACCCGATCTACTCACCCAACCAATCCAAACTCTCTCTTCCCCCTGTCAACACAAATAATACTTCCCTGACTCTTCACACCCACACTCCTCCCACCTCCTATCTATCTCTTCCCCCCCCTCCTGCTTTTCCTACTACATCCTCCCAGACTATAACCTGACTCCAGCCTTTACCCCTCCCGCCTCCGCTTCCACAATCTTACTCCCACCTTCACCTCTCCCCCCTCCCCTTCCACAACCTTACTCAGCCGTCCCCTCTTCCCCCTCCCCTTCCTCAATCTTACTCCCACCTTCACCTCTCCCCCCTCCCCTTCCACAACCTTACTCAGCCGTCCCCTCTTCCCCAACCTTACTCCCACCTTCACCCATCCCAGCCCTCCCTCAACCAGGCCTGCCAACCGCTAAAGAAGACACGAGCAGTACCAACTGATGTAAACAAGTACCAGTAATAATGTATGATTCTTTTAGCATTGGGGGTGTATGAGTAGGTCACAGAACTACCTTTTTTTTTGTTCAAACCATCCCTGTTAATGGCCCCCATGTATTCAACAGCCCATTAATCCACCACAATCCATCATGGGTCTTCTTGTAATGGATACAGCCGAGATTTTCGTTCTTAATACCGGTACATATATTACCTCTTCTATTTAGCTTGCCTACTCCTTGCTTGACTCTTACATTGCCATCACTTCCATACCTGTTCATAAGTTCTGTGTCACACCTCTTGGACTCCCATCACTTCCAACATGACCTCATTCACTTTCCTCTCACCACTCTCATTCCCTCCTCTCCTCAATAACAAAACCTTCCATCACTTCCATCCCCTCCCTAGACCTTTCCTCTCCAAAATACTTACAGACTTTAAACAACCTCTCCATTCCTCCTCACCAACACCACCACCGATCCATTCCTTTATTCACTGCCTCTAGTTTTTCCGCAACACTTTCAACCCTAAGGCTACAACTTCCCTATCTCATTTCCACATTAAACTCTCACTCTCTCTCACACATATACACATTTCACTTTCATTCACTTCGTCTCTCTCTCTCTCTCCCCCTCCCTCTCTCTCTCTCTCTCTCTCTCTCTCTCATACACATTTACTTTCATTCACTTCGTCTCTCTCTCTCTCTCTCTCTCTCTCTCTCTCTCTCTCTCTCTCTCTCTCTCTCTCTCTCTCTAAGGTTGTTATCGCTTCCCTACATCTTGGCACTTCAATTCCTTCTCAGCCTCCCTCTGTCCTACACCACACCCTCTTCACCTTCAAACGCCCTTATCACTGCCTCTACAACACAATCCCATCCATCTCCTCCTCCTCCTACTCTTCGCCACTCCTCTATTCTACAACCTAACCCAATATTCCTCTCTCCCTTATTACCTCCCGTTCTTTCTGCCTCTTACTCCCCTACTGTCCATTCCTATCCATCTTTTTCGGGCGTTCTTCCTTCCCTCTATCCTTCCTCCTTCCTCACCTATATCGCTGGCGGCATGGATGACATAACAAGCATAATACGTGTCACAGGCAAGGTTAAAAAAACAAAACCCGTCTTGGAAGTCCACTGTTAGAGAGAGAGAGAGAGAGAGAGAGAGAGAGAGAGAGAGAGAGAGAGAGAGAGAGAGAGAGAGAGAATGAAATACGTGCGACAGGAAGAGGAGATATATACAGTTCATGGAAAACTGGAGAAAGCTTTAGTTAGGAATGGGGAAGACAGCAGACGACAGAAAAGGAGATAAGCTATGATAAATATGAAAAATTATAGCATGTGGAAAGTCGAGGAATAAGAAAATAATAAACATATCTACAAACAACTTTCTACAAACTTATAATAAACAAACCGAATATCACTAAGAAGATGAAGAGAACCCAAGGTAGGAGCGAAAAATGAAACAAGAAGGGAAGAAGACGCGTAAAGATAATTGCAAATTAAACAAAAAGAAAATTCAACAACCAACCAACCAACCAACCAACCATGGACTCCCCCTTCCCCCTCTCACCCACCCACTAACTTACGAGTCTGTGTGGTGTTCAGTACGATATATTGCACTACTTCTGGGTACAAAAAACACCATTAAAATGAACATTAACTTGTTTTTTAAAGGAAAATATTAGGTCAGTCTCCCTTCCTTTTAGGCGAACCTCCCTGCCATAGATTTCAATTAAGATGGTAAACATAAACGTGTATAGTGGTAACAACAGAAGCAACGGGATACTTCGGAGGTACAGGCAGATTCACCCAGCCATGCACACACACGATAAGGCTCTATACAGTAGAAAAAGAAAACTCTAAGTAAGCTCAGTATTCAACCACAATAAACAAACTCCCATCACTTCCAACATGACCTCATTCATTTTCCTCTCACCACTCCTCAATAACAAAACCTTCATCACTTCCCTCCTCTCCTGGCCTAGACATTTCCTCTCCAAAACTCTAAGTAGCTCAGTATTCAATCACAATAAACAAACTCCATCATTAGGCTATGTTGTATTTGCTCAGGCAGTATGTATGTATGTATGGTAGAATGGTGTTGTTGGCGACAGCTGGAGTCTATATATTCCTCGAAAGTGTTTAATGAAATCATAACCAGTTTAGGTGTTTCATTCTGTACCTGAGTTTGGAGGATTCAGTCGCCCAAAATTCGCCAACATGAAACAAATTAAAATAAAATGGTGAACAGAGAACAGGTTGGAGAGGTAGAAAGTGGTTAGTGAAAGGGAAAGAAGTTGGAGAGTTTGAAGAAGATGAAGATAAGGGAAAAGGGTGATGAAAAGGGAAGAGGATTAAGATAGAGAAACGGGGGGGTTGGGGGTTTGAGTAGGCTTAGGCTAGGGGGAAAGTGATGTGAAGAGAAGGGAAGAAAATGTGAAGTGAGGGGAATGTGGTGTGACGGAAGGGAAAGAGAGGGGAAGTGAATAAGGGAAGGAGCGCATGGAGTAAAAAATATATAGAAAAACTGGAAGCTAGAAACAGAGGTAGAAAGAACCAATACAGAACGAAAACCAAAGGAAAATATGAAATGAAGAAAGAACGAAATCGCGGAGAAGACTCACTGACCTGGCAAACGAAGACAAATAAAAGAATAAGACAAAAACATACAAGGAAGGAGTTGAAGAGGACTTTAAGAGGCGGGAAATAAGTGGAGAGGATTAAAAAGAAAAGAGTTGGATGAAAAAGAATCAAGTTATTTATGCAAATAGTGTGAGGAAAGGGAAAACAAGAATAGCCTAAGTGGGGTAAAGTGTAAAATCTTATAAAATGAAAGAAGTGCTGGTATGCATTTAATTAATTAGCCGAAGAAATGAAAGTGGAAAATGCAATATGAGAAAGATTTGAGATAGAATGAAAGGGAAGCGTCGTTATAATGAAATGAATATCGCAGGACAAAAATAATAGAAACAAAAACACATTACAGAGTGACAGGAATAAAATACGGCACAAGGAAGAACAAGGAAAAGAAAAATTAAGAGAAGCCATAAGAGAGAGAGAGAGAGAGAGAGAGAGAGAGAGAGAGAGAATACTGAAAGAGTAAGAGAGGCGTGACAATTGCGGGAAGGAGGAGGAAGATTGGACGAAGGACAAGAAAGGTGAAAAATAATAGGAACGTGGCGGAAGGAGAAAAGAAGGAGAGTGATAAGTGAGATGCCAATAAGAGAGAGAGAGAGAGAGAGAGAAGAGAGAGAGAGAGAGAGAGAGAGAGACGAAGGGAAAAGGATGAGCGAGGGAGACGGGAAATGGAAAAACAGAGCAGAATAGGGAAGGGAAAGGAAGGGAAGGAAAGGGAAGGAAAGTAAGGTGCGAGTGTTTGGGCAGAAGAGGTAAGGAGTAAAAAAACGAGGTATGTAAGAAAAGAGGATAAATGAGAAACAGATATGGGGCAGAGAGGACAAGGGAGGAGGTGGGAAGAAGAAGAGAAGGAATTAATAGGAGAGAGTGATAATGAGGAAAGGTAAAAGAATAGGAAGAGCAAGGAATGAACATTGGTTAAGAGAGAATGCAGATGGTGTAGAAAAACAGTAATGAAGGAAGGAAAGGAAAGAGATGGAGGAGGAGGGTAAAAGAAGGAAAGGTAAGAGGCAAAGGGAAAGACGGAACGGGGGAGAGGATGGGTAAAGAGAAGGGAAAGAGAAGGAAATTACTGATGAAACAAAGGGGAAGGCAATGGAGGGAAGACACAGGAGGCGGAGATGGAAGAGAGGGAAGGACGTGAAGAACGAGACAGGGGAAGTGAAGGATGAGTCCGGGAGGAGGGAAAGGAAGGAGGAGAGGAAGGAAGGCAAGGGATGAGAGACGAAGGCGAAGGTCTGATGAGAGAAGAGGGAGAGTCAGGACAAACGGCGGCAGTTAAATAAAAGAGAGAATGAAGAGAATCAGAGAAGGAGGAGGGAGATATTTTCCAGTAAGGTGGTCAATATGCAAGCACTGGAACTTTTCTCAATAGGCTACTCCACACAAAGGGGATTATAAGTTTGGCCTTGGAGGTATATAATACGCTATACAATTGTTGTTGTTCTTGGTGGATGGAGATGTTCTACGTGGTTAATGTTTTAAGTGTTATTTCTAAACCGAATATTCTAGTCAGTCCATATACTGTACTTGGGACACGAAGGGAATACAAACGTTGACAAACCACTAACCAAAACAATGCCTATTATAGCTACCAAATGGCCAGTCAATAACCATAACAAGATTTAATAGACACACAAACTTTTATCATCATCATCATCATCATCCTACCCCGACAACTGACAAATTAGTTTTTTTTTGTAGCTAATGCGTCGATATTTGATTCAATCACTACGCTCAAAGTCTCGCGAGGTTAATCTTTACAATAAAAAAAAGGGGTAAATCTGGGTCAGGTGTTTGTTTAATTCCTCAAACGCCCGCACACACACACATGACTCCCCAGCCAGTGACTGAAATTGTGTAACTGCAGAATATAATCAGGTGACTTAGTGGAATCAAGTTAATGTTCTGCAATTTATACACGCTTAAGTAGAAAACTGATGCGAAGTTAATAATTATACACACGACAACACACTATGGACATCATGCCTAATGTAATAATTTCCTATGAACGACCACCTGGTATCGCCTAGCACCTGCCCTATACTATGGCCTGAAAGACCCTGTGGGAAAGGTGATATAGTGGAAGAATGAGAATGGATTACCAGGGGTCCTAAGGAGCGCCAAAACCCAAAAATATATTCGGTCCACATCTTGGTAAGCAACATACACATTCGGTGGATGGATGGAGGAAATTGATTAGGCTATTGGGGCAAGTAGTTAGTCAAGGTTATACAAGCTGCCTCTCTGGTTTGTTATCAGTAGATTAACGTTTCATTTGTATTCCTCACCAAGTCTCGTGTATTGATCCTGTATTATATGCAGCTTCATCAGAGTTCTAACATCATTTTATACCTCTTGCAGTTTTATTTTATTCATTGTTTAGTTCCCTGAAACCGACATCGTTAGTATATTAATATTTTCTGCAATAAATCATGTTCTCTGTACATCATCTCATATTCTCTGCAGTTTCTTTCATGTTAGGAGAATAATATATCTACTATCCGCTAAAATTTTATCCCTCCGAGCTCTTTACATGTCCAACGTGTTCACTGGGAGTATAATGCATAAATTTCAGACAGCCATTCCTGTTACGGTACATTTGTCCATTCGTTCCTTTGCAGTCTACCATTTCTCGCTTATTTAATTTTTCACCCACTCAATATATCTCAAACTTTATTTTTATACTGGCTGTGATGAAGAAAGTTTGTTAATCACTTACGTTGTCAGGAATGTATGGAATTTGCTTTTTACTAATAATTTACAGGCAAGAGTGACGGTTAGGTAATGTTTATAGATTTTATAGGTACACTCTTATCGTAGTGTCCTTCTAGTTTTCGTAAGGTCATGCTTTCTCTACACCCTTCTTCCCTCTTTTCTTTCTCTACCCTTCCTTACAATCTGTCAACGCAAACTCCCAGCTTCTGTGTATCCCTCTCACGTTCCTCCCATGCTCTATGCAATTTATCTTCCCTCTCACTCCACTATCTCTTGTTTACCCTCTCTTTGTTTTTCTCCTGCCCTTCCCCCAACTATACAGGCTACCAAAATCTGCCAATATTTTATTTTTGTTGGTCAATTCGAGCGTAAAATAGCCGACGATTGGAAAAAAAAGGCAACTAACTGATTCTTCATTTTCTGAACATTTGACATCACGTATATAGTAGAGTAGTAGACATACATTCGTATATGTTGCCACCACAATAACTCAATTACATGACTCAGCAGGACTAGAACTGGTGAAATTCTGATAAAAATGTATAATTTTTCCTACGCACGGTGAAGTAAACTGTTGCTGCTGCTCTTCCTCCTGGAAATATTAAGTTGAACACTCTTTTTTGTTCTCTATTGCAACCAAGTTCTTTAAAACCCAAAGGAAATACATTTATTTCGTCCCTCATTTTTATTTTATTCTCTCTCTCTCTCTCTCTCTCTCTCTCTCTCTCTCTCTCTCTCTCTCTCTCTCTCTCTCATTATTATTATACACCCAAATCCACCTAACCCCCCATGCAGTTGTGTACACCCATTCACCCCGACCAATTCCACCCACCTCATCACTACACCAACACACCAATGTTACCCACACCTGCCATCACACTGATTGCTCCTAAGTGGTTTCATAATACTCTACAATTGGTTCCATTACACGTTTGAAATGGACTCTAACATCCGGCTAGGTTCTATTCATTTGTTGTTGCCTCTCAGGTTGGAGTGTCTGTGTGCCTGTCTGTTTCTGCTTTTACTTACTTACGTAACTACAGTTAAGTCAGGAGTCAATAGTTAATGTTGGTCGTGTATTCTGTGATATGTATACAGGTACTTGTGGTTGTCAAGCATAATGGTCAGAACATCAAAACTATAATACACATTAGTAAAATCTATGCAACATAAATACACTGTGACACCATACAGCTTAACTATATACCATGTATATACATACATCTAAGAGACCCTGACGTGAACAGCAAGCACTGTGATGTATTTGACGTGTATATTCACTAGAATCAATTTATTTGAAGCGTAAGTGTGTGTTGAATATAAATGAAAAATGAGAACCTCATGCTTTATTTGTGCATTGATGCTTTCTTACACATTATACTGTTTTAATATAATCTAAGAACACTGGTTAAGAAGGAAACCTATCTTTGGGGATAATATACATTATCTTAAATATCTGGACGTTAGGAAAAATTTATGGTAATAATAATAGTTAGGTGGAAGTCATAAGAATCCAATTATTGACAACCGTTATCGATGAAGGGTTAAAATCCATTTTCTAGCATGTAAATTAACTCCGAAAACAGCTTAATTAAACCACCAGGATCATAATTACGTGCTGACGGTTGCAGTATTTTTGCTGTAAAAGAATATTCGGTCGCGATCAAATTTTTGATTCTCCATGTGTTTAGAATAATCTGAGACGAACTCAAATAATATGTGCCACTGCTGATTATTGGAACGGGTTGGAACACTATTTAACAGGGTTAAAACTTCTATGCCTGAGGATCCAAACTTTGGTAAGTAACTTTATATGTATAGCTAATATCATCAATCTCCAAACTGCCCTGTTGGTGACCTCGGTAAACTAATAACCCAGTGCTGATAGAAACGGCTTATTGTTGAGGTAAAAGTAATAATATATATATTTCTATATCTAGTTTCCAAAGTCTAGTAAAAGTCATTAATGCACCACCAACACAAGGGTAACGATACCACCATTAGCCTATTCATATCAGAAGGGCTATTCATTTTGTTTTATCTTCATTCTGCACTCAAAGGATACCGGGGAAAAATTTATGTCTCCCCTGCAACCTGCGTCTAGCCTGTACAAGCATCGACTGGCAAATCTTCAAAAACTGATGTGTGTTCCCGGAATGGAGGTTGGGTCATGGTAGGGCCCTGGCGTGAGAGGAAGGTGGGGGGGGGGGGGGGGGTGGACGTACTGTATCGCCCTAGCAACTTCAACCCAAACTGACTCTGTGACCTTCCTCCCACCTTTTAGTCAGCAACTGGTTCGGTCAATATGAGGTCAACTGACGAAATATTATACTGTCTATATCACTGATTTTTTTGTGTTTTTCGGATAGTGAAGACAAATTAATTAAACCAAACATATACAGAGCTAGATATTTATTCATGTGCTTGCTATTTTTAAACACGTGAATGTATGCGAAACGTGTAGCTTAAGTCATATTAATTATAAATGAATATGTGCATTTTCGCTAGGATAAAAATAAATGAGTTACATAGATTACGAGTGCTCATGACATAAACTTCTTTTTTAGGCTTATTCATTCACTTCCTGATTTCCCCTACCTCATAACCCGTGCGATTGATGGGACGGACTCTAAACCATATAACACAAACCACATCATATAAAACCATATAATATAAACCACATCATAAAAAAAAAAAAAAACTGACGACGGTGAGAGTTTACTGTACGATAAATTTTCAGATGACATCAAAGCAACGACTGAAATAGCAATGAATTGGTGCCAGTCCAACCTATAAAGAACTCACTCGAATGCAGCTAAAACGTCATAGCCTATGTATGTCTCCTCACAAATCTTGGATAACTTTAAGCCAAGGTTATATTACTCGTCATATATTTACACCCTCCTGAGAACTTCCTTGTGCATACAATAAAATGAACACCGAAATGAACTGTGATATATATAATTCTTTAAACGAAAATTATTGTAATGTACAGGTATAATTAAGGTAATAAAATAAATTACTCTTGGATTCTATCTTTTCCCTAATTTGGTGATATAAACAGACTAAACAAAAAGGAGTATGTGAGAGATAAGGATGGTAGCATAAAATCATGAGTTTTTTATTGTGTATATTAGCATCTACCTAACGTTAGCTAAGCATTCCATTCATTTGATTCACCACGTCTCACCTAACTTCCATCTTTTTCCCTGGACCTGTCTCCACCTCCCATTCCTAGTCACTAAATGTTTACGTAAGAAAGTGACAGCAACCGATAGGCCTGACAGCATGTGGATTTAGCAGGGCCTACCTCATACAGTCGTCACTTGCCAGTGTGGGGCTCCCAGTGTGGCTGGCTACTTGACCTACACTTTCTATTTTCAGGACTTGATTTTGCGGATTTGTGCACAGACTGATGAACCTCACTTGATCCAGCCGTGCAGTCACACTCCACGTTCACCGTGACTGGCTGCCGTGCTCTTAAAAACCGAGTGAAAATGTAGGAAGGAAGGCGTGAACAGCGTTCCCCCGTCACACCAAAGAGCCAACTGAAGTCTGAATGCGCAGATAAACACACACGCGTACACACGAACACACACTCCGTGCGCCCCACACACACCACACACTCACATACACACACACACACACATGAACCAACTCTTCTTGCGCAGTACTGGTCGCTTGGCACATTGTGACAAAATGTATGGGTATATGTTGTTTGATAATTCAAAGCAATACAGAAGGGAAGTTTGTAAAAGAAAAGACGACGGTACAACGTAAGAATTGTTTACGTGATGAAACCTCTGCAAGGGGAAGATATAAATGGCGGTATGTGGCATCTATCCAACACCACCACCACCACCACCACAGCCTCTCTCTCTTACTCCTTCCCTCCCTCCCTCTTCCCTTCTCTCTCACTCAACCGGACAGCTACTACTACTATCTTACCATAGCCACACATATGATGGCCTTCTTCATACAACCACGCTCAAAGGAAACATCAAGTGTCAGAAATATAAACAGCAGAGTGCATTTTTTTTTCCTAGTGAATATACTACGTGCTCTCCTCTCTACCCCAAGCCGGTTTGAGTGGACTGGGGGGAAGGGGGGGACATTTTTATCAGCAACTCTGGAATATTAGGGAGTAGATAGCGTTTCCCTGGGTACTTGTGGGAAGGAACTAATAGGAAGGGTGAAGTGTAAATGAGAATACCCATCTGTGTCTACGGTCAACATGCCTCATCGCAAGAATGCGTAACTGTGTGAGCGGGAGGGTAAGAACGGGGGGGAGGGGGGGAGATTGCTGATGGCGCAGTTGCAAATATGCAACACTAACTACCTTACTCTTATTAATCCTTTGATATCGGAAACATACTGCGCGATCTCCATGTCTAAATTATATTATCCCCAAATTATGACACCTATATCACCATAAGAGGAGAAATTACAAGATATATAACTTACGGGAGGAATACAATCTAGCGACATGTGGCAGGTTTTCACCCTCCTACCCTCTCTACTTGCATCTCTGCCCCCCTACCCTCTCCTCTTTTTAACCCCCTCCCAGTCTTGCACCCTCTCCCCTCCTCCGTCCCCTCCACCTCGACCTTGACGCGGGTGAACCAGTACAACCCCGTTAGTGAGAACCCACCGGCTGCCGACCCCGTTAGAGGAACAGGCCGCCTTACCCCCTCAGCCTACCCACAAAAACACGGTTGATTCTTCTGTGTTGCTTTCTCCCTTGCCTCTATCCTGGTCACTATTGTATAACCATGAGGCATGAAGGCCGTCCTTACCTTTCGCATAGCTTAAAGGGAAGAAATCAAGGAGGGAAAGCGTGTTGGAAAGAGGAAGAGGAAGGGGGGCGGCAGGGCTGGGTCGACAGGCTACTTGGTACATGACTAGGCAGCCGACGCCCCCCTCCCCACTCGCTCACACACACACACACACACACACCCTGGCACTACTCACTCACCCTCTCATCTTGACTCGCCCTGGCACTCGTACAATCTCTCTCTCTCTCTCTCTCTCTCTCTCTCTGCATCTATCACTGTCTTACACTAATATTGCATTTCCTTTGCATTCATGTCCTCTCCTTTTAGTCTTTTAATTTCCCTCACTCTAACTTTGTCTCATCGGCACTCCATCCTTTCTCTCTCCCTCTCTCTCTCTCTCTCTCTCTCTCTCTCTCTCTCTCTCTACGTAATCTTCATCTCCTCGGTTGTCCTCGTGTTCCCTTTTTAAATTTTATTTAAATTTTATTTAACTCTGTCATCCACAGGTTTACTGTCTCTCTGAGGTACAGTGGAATTTAGCGTTCACATATATATGTCAATGTTTAATGTAGGAGAATCAGGCGGTACGGTATCGTACAAATTGTTTGACGTTGATTATTAGTAGAGAACCTAAATATTAATAATAATAATAATAATTATAACAATAATAAGGAGGGTTGGTGTGAGGGCTAGCATTCGACCTTAAAACTCTATAAGGTCACATCAACCCCACGTAGAAGAAGGAAAAGACGTAGCGAAAGAAGTTAATATTAACAACTATAAGGGCATTCGACCAAGTTGCATACCTTTGCAAATACCAAATAAACTCTAAGGACACAATCAACCCATATTTCACATTTATCTGCAGAAGGTGACAGAAGTAAGCCGCTCTGGTCAGAAGACTACTGTTAGTTTACTTTTGGAACATTAGAGCGTCTTGATTCCTTAGAAGTATGTCAGCAAACAGGGACAGATTAGCCAAAATAATGATGTCTAGTTGCCTGAAATAGTTTGGAGGAATCGGTTGCTCCAGATTTACCAACACTGTACCACGGGAGGAGGAAAACAAGGAAAGGGAAATAGAAGAAAGGAGAGAGAGAGAGAGAGAGAGAGAGAGAGAGAGAGAGAGAGAGAGAGAGAGAGAGAGAGAGAGAGAGGAATGAGG
This sequence comes from Petrolisthes cinctipes, assembly GCA_033782935.1. NCBI lineage: Eukaryota > Metazoa > Arthropoda > Malacostraca > Decapoda > Porcellanidae > Petrolisthes > Petrolisthes cinctipes. The sequence continues at coordinate 34,012 of JAWQEG010006381.1, forward strand.
AAGAAGGGAGATAGAAGACAAACGAGAGGTACGGAGGGCAGATGGGAGGAGCAAATGAGAGAACGATAAGTAGGAAGGGAAGGAAGAGAACAATAGAACAGCAGGGGACAAGCAGAGAGAGAGAGAGAGAGAGAGAGAGAGAGAGAGAGAGAGAGAGAGAGAGAGAGAGAGAGAGAGAGAGAGAGAGAGAGAGAGAGAGAGAAAGAAGAAAAAAGGAAAAAAGCAAACCAGTCAAATTATTAATAAGAGGGGGAATAATTTCTCTCGTATAGGTGTGAAATGGAAGGTCACTGATTCCACCCAACTATGATATATTATACAAGACAGATCCCCTATAATATTTTCACTATACTTGAGGTGCATGCATGGTGTGGTGCTTCCTGGTATAGATAGATAGCCTAGTGTGGAGGAATCAGTAACTAACCCAGTTTCATTCGTCCAAGATTGATTACCCTCTTAAAGTTGTTGCTTGGGGAGGAAGGAAGGAAGGGAGAGAGAGAGGACAGACAAGGTTGGAAAGACAAAAGAGAAGGAAACAAGAGAATGGATAAAGTTTACTGAGAAGGAAAGCAATAAACTCTACGTCACAGGAGACCGAGGATAAACAATAAGGAGGAGGAGGGGAGGGTAAGAGGAGAAAAAAAGGAGATACATGCAGGGGAAAGGAAAGGAGGAAAGGAGAGGAGGGTAATTGGGGGAAGAGAAGTGGGTGACGAAGGGAAGGAGAAGGAGAGAAGCTAGGAAGGGATAAATGGAGGAAGGGGAAGGAGAGAAGGAAAGGGTATTTGGATGAAAGGGAAGGAAAATAGGAAAGGATAAATGGTGGAAAGGGAAAGGAGAGAAGGAAGGGATAATTGGAGGAAGGGGAAGGAGAGAAGGAAAGGGTATTTGGAGGAAGGGTAAGGGAAAACAGAAAGGATAAATGGTGGAAAGGGAAAGGAGAGAAGGAAGAGATAATTGAAGGAAAGGGTAAAGAATGAAGGAAGGCGAAAGGAGGAAGAACAAGAAAAGAAAGGAGAGAGAGCAGAGTTGGGGAGGTAAGAAGGAAAAGGGATAAATAAGGAACTGGGAGGCGGATGAGGAGGAAGATGGAAATATAAAGGAAGGAGAGGTGAGTTAGTAAGGTAATTTGAGCAAAAAGGTGAGAGAAACGTTACTGGGAAGGAGAGTAATGGAGGGAATTTTGTTGTGAGGGGGAAGGGGGAAGAGAAAACATATGAACATAGGGAGAGTAGGAGAGGGAGGGAAATGAGGAAGGAAAATGATGGTAAAGGGAGGGAGGGACCTAGGGAGGGAGTAATGAGAAAAGGGGTAGAAAGGGGTAGAAAGAAGGAAATGAAAGGAAAGAGACTGAAGACAAAAGGAGGGAAGGTGTATGTACATAGGGGAGCAGCTATAAGGAAGGAAAAAAAAATATAATGGGAAAGGGGAGAGCACCGTAACTGAAAATATGTAAGAAAATAATGTTATGAAAATAATATACTCACCATAAGAAAAATTATTTACATTAAAGAGAAAGTATATTATAACATGGCAATGTAATTTTCACGAAGTAAAGTTTGTAAGGGTCTAAATAAACGCTAATGATGTGTTATAGTCACGAACCTTCCCTTGGAAACTCGAACTATATATATATATATAATATTTTTAGAACAGGAGAGGTTTTTTTTTTTTATCACCCAAACAGACTATATTGTTCTTATGCCATTTCTACACGGAAACTCTATGCTTATAATATACTCCCTCTGAGATGCAAAGATGCTTCAGAACAGGAGTGGCACAAGAGACATTTCAATTGATTCGTTATTGTTACCTTTACGGTCTCATCTCAGATTCTTATACACAGTGGGCAAAAAAAAAAAAAAAAAAAAAAAAAAAATGGAAATAAAATAAAAATAAAAAATATAAATAAATAAGTCAATAGAGAAACTGACAACAAAACATCGGGGAAAAAAATTCAATGAAGTTTAGTGAACCAGATTTAGAGTAAATATTTGCATAATTATTGTTGGATGTTGCCAGGATATATTTATTATCTGAACGAAATACAGAGTAGATTAGTAGAGCTCACCGTCTGAATGAGTAAAAATAAAAAAATAAAAAAATATAGATCATTTAAATAAGAAGAGGTATGAAAGTGAGGAAGGGTGTGATATTTTTTCCAGAAATCAAAATAAAAGTCGACTGTCGATATTCCAATTCTTCCTTTAACTTGGAGGAAAAAATTGATAACGAAAGGTGGTAGACGTAGGAGTGGACGGAAATGTACACCTGAAAAAAAAAAAAAAAAAAATATATATATATATTAATAATAATAATAATAATAATAATAATAATAATAATAATAATAATAATAAAATAAAAATAATAATAATAATAAAATAAAAATAATAATATAAATAAAATAGAAATAATAATAATAATAATAATAAAAAAATAAAATAATAATAATAATAGACTAAAAAAATACTAAAATGCTCCCCCAAAAGACGCACCCCCCCCTCCGCCCCTCAGTCGCTGTGCATGTGGGAATGAAGATAACAATGTTGATTCACGGACGGTGTGGTCAAGATGATGCACCACACATACTGTAGGCTACATGTTTCCTCAATCTTCACAGTATTTTCCTGGTGTCTGTGGTCGCCCTCCTTGTGTTACACTTCCTTTCCTCTCTCTCCCTTCCATCCTTCCTTCTTTCTTTCTTACCAACCCTCTCTCTCTCTCTCCCTTCCTTCCTTCTTTTCTTCTACCCTTCCTTCCTTCTTTTTTAACAACCCTCTCTCCCTTCCTTCCTTCCTTCCTTCCTTCCTTCTTTCTTACCAACCCTCTCTCCCTTTCTTCCTTCCTTCCTTCTTTTCTTCTACCCTTCCTTCCTTCTTTTTTACCAACCCTCTCTCCCTTCCTTCCTTCTTTCTTACCAACCCTCTCTCCATTCCTTCCTTCCTTCCTTCTTTCTTTTTTACCAACTCTCTCTCCCTTCTTTCCTTCCTTCCTTCCTTCTTTCTTACCAACCCTCTCTCTCTCTTCCTTCCTTCCTTCCTTCTTTTTTACCAACCCTCTCTCCATTCCTTCCTTCCTTCCTTCCTTCTTTCTTACCAACCCTCTCTCTCTCTTCCTTCCTTCCTTCTTTCTTACCAACCCTCCCTCTCTCCCTTCCTTCCTTCTTTCCTACCAACCCTCTCTCCCTTCCTTCCCTGCTGCCTAAACAAAAACTAATCTATGCAGGTCGTAAAATGCTCTTTGTCTTGAGATTCACTTCGTTCCTGTCGCATACACTCTGCTCTTTAACACTTTTCTTCCCTTCATACTTTGGTCTTTAACACTTTTCTTCTTTTAATACTCTTGTCTTTAACTCTGAGTTACTTTCCATACTATGATCTTTTAACTCTTTTCTTCTTGTCATATTTTGGTCTTGAACTCTTTTCTCCTTTTCATACTATGGTCTTTAACTCTTGTGTTCTTTTCATACTCCAGTCTTTCACTTTTGTCTTCCTGTCATAGTCTTCGGGTGGTAAAATATATAATATCTCTTAAAACATAGGGGTGAACAATTAAGGACTTCCTCATATCTTTATAGTCCTTATGAGTTATAACAACACATTTATACAAGACTCTTAAATACATCCCAAACACTCGAGGTATTACATGTTACACGAATATATATAGCACTAATAATGACCCAGTAACCCACACAGTTTGTACAGTCACGAGTACTAATAAATATACAGCTCTGGTTGAAGCTTCGAAAATTCCAATTCACCAACAAACAAACTAATTCCAATGGCGATCTTATTGTGCATTTATTTACTGTCTCTAGGTATTCGAAGCACACCTGGATACTTATTAGTCCTCGTGACTGTACACCATCGTCATCCTAATCAACCAAGACAACAATAACTTCTTCAAACAACTGCACTGTATTCTCGTAACTACTGTGTGAAGCAGAATATGACAAGACTTTTACAGAGTGGCGTCAGACGGGACTGTGTGGGCAGATGTAAGGAGCATGGGTAATACATAATTATAATCTCTTATGAGTAAATGTGTACTTGGGTTTGTGGGAATTAATACACTTACAATTTTTAAAGACTTGTTTACACTGAGAAGAAAGTCCATCATGTGAAGGGTTTATAAAGTGTACCATCTCGCTTTCTATCAATCAAAGAGCTTATAATTTTACGAACAGTATTAAAATCTCGAAAAAGTCACTGGATGTTTCGAAACCACATAGAGAAACCATAAACTGTATCAAGGTCACCAGGAAAAACAAACAAACAAACAAACAAACAATCAAACAGCAACGACACCACCAATAACAAATGAACAGTCTCAGTGGAGGGAGGGACTTTTAACTTAACCAACCAACCAACCAACCAACTAAGAGTAACTCACCCACTTGTGTTGTAACGTCGGGGAGGTGAGGTGAGGGAAAGTCTGAAACATCCACGTCACTTCACGTTTCTAAATTCAAGGTCCCTTTCTGTCTCCCCGTGGTGTGTCTGTGTGCCCGTCTGCCGCCCAAGTGTATGTGTATGTGTGTGTGTGTCTATGGGTCCAGTCAGCCTCCATGGCCATTGGGTTCAGGAGGGGTACTGTGTAGACCCAACTGGTAGATGTGGTGGTCGTGGTGGTGAGGTGACTGTCGCAAGGCCTGGTGGTGTTGGGGTTGTGTTGTTGTTGTTGTTGTTGTTGGTGTTGTTGGTGGGTACGTGTGTGTATCCCAGTGGGTCAAGGTGTGGCAGTGGTCAAGAGTGAAAGAGGGTTAGTTAAATGTGTGTGTTTGTAGAGAGAGAGAGAGAGAGAGAGAGAGAGAGAGAGAGAGAGAGAGAGAGAGAGAGAGAGAGAGAGAGGAGGAGGAGGAGGAGGGAGGTATGGGAAATAAATATGGACTGTAGAAGTGAATGGAGAGAATTGGGGGGAAGGGGGTATACTTGTAAGGAGAGGAAGTGACGACAGAGTGAAGGAGGAGAAGGAAAAACAGATGAGAAGATAGAGTGAGGAAGTAGAAGGAGGCGAAGATTAGACAAAAAATGAAGTACAGTAGACATATGGAAGAATATAAGAAGAAAGGGAAAGAAGTTATAAAAAGAGAAAAAGAAAGACTGGATGAGTGGAAGACTATGGAAGAATGAAAGGAATAATAGAAATGTTTGTGAATATTTAAAGAGTAAACAAATAAACGAAGAGACTAAATGAATGGAATGGGTAAACGAGCATAAAAATAAACATGGATGAATATATAGAAGGAAAGGAAAGCAAGAAATAAAATAATCGAAAGAAGGTAGGAAATAAAAAAAATGAAAAAAAGAAGGAGAAAATAAGGAGCTGAAAGAACGAAGGAAGGTAGAGTAGTGGCGTGACAAATGAAAGAAAGGATGGCATGCTACCGACGTGTTAATTCACAATACAATTACAGTACATTACACCAAGATTACTTTTACACACACACACACATGCTCAAGAAGACATGACCACACATACATACTTATAAGCTTACACAAAACGCATACCTGCACTATACACACACACACACACACACACACACGACACACACACACACACACATGCTCAAGAAGGCATGACCACACATACATAATTATAAGCTTACACAAAACGCATACCTGCACTATACACACACACACACACACATACACACACACACACACACACACACACATATATGCTCAAGAAGGCATGACCACACATACATAATTATAAGCTTACACAAAACGCATACCTGCACTATACACACACACACACACACACACACACACACACACAATACAAAGACAGGACCACACATACATAATTATAAGCTTACACAAAACGCATGCCTGCACTACACACACACACACACACACACACACACACACACACACACACACACATAATACAAACACAGAACCCAGGAAGATAGAACAAACCAATAAAGGAAAAAAGCCAGAAAGAAGGAAGGAGAAGACAGAAGAGAACAGAATTATAGTAAAGGAGAGTGAGAGGAATTGTGATGACAGTGATAGGTGAACATCATCGCTATCATAATGGATCTATATATCACTATCTCTTTCTATTTATTGTTTTATTCTTGAGAAAATATATATAGTATACTTTTGGTACAATGGAGTGCCTTGATTATTTCCCCCAAAGTATGCCAGGAAACAGGACTAGATTAACATATATATTGGTGTCCTGTTGCTTGGAATAGTTTGGAGGAATCAGTTGCTTCAGATTTATCAACATTGTACAGCCACAATCAAATATCCACCGACACTGTCCTTCCATCGTAGTAAATATCTTGGTAATAAAGAACAACACGTGTATGATTTTGCAGCACCTCATAGTAATAATTGAGGGGGTTGATTGAGTTGACGTAAGGTGTTGTATGTTAATATTTTGATATGATACTGATTTATTTGCACGATGGAAGGAAGGAATCGGTGGTTATTTGATTGTGGCTGTACTTCCCCTTAAGGACCCGTTATATTGTACTGTATATTATTTTAGCGATCTTGTGGGTGTCGAACGCCTCTAACCCGAGCCATGCAGGAAACACCAGATAACGCTGCTGTAGTCTGTTTCATGGTATAGTTTGAGGGAAGTGGTGTTAAATAATCCAAAACTTACTATAAATTTGGTATATATTTTCTTTATCATATACGATCACAAACGCATACATACATACATCATACATACAGTAGATAAAAAATACGAGCACAAACATCCAACATGACACACACACACACACACACAGCAACACACACACACACACACACACACACACACGAGGTATACCCATAAAGAGACACAGGCACCCATTGAACAACACACACACGAACATTAGCGGGTCAGCAGATGTACAGCACAATTATGGCCGGGTAATGAAAGAGACAGGTAAATAGGTAGGCACATAAAGCAGGCAGGCAGGTGGGACAGGGGTCAGTGGGTAAGCAGACAGGCAGGCAGGAGATAGGTAAGGTAAGTGTAAGGTAGAGCAAGAGAAGTATATGGGTTGGTGGGTGTGGTGATAGGGAACGAACTGGAAGGGCAGATATATGGTATAGGTATAGGCAGTGAGGGACAATGTGAATGAGTATAGGGAGAGGAAGGAAGGAAGGAGGAGGGAGGGAGGGAGATATTAACTGGTGGAGGGTGTATGGGAAAGGAAGGGGAGAGGGAGGGAGGAAGGATGGAAAGGTTAGCTGGGGAAAGGAGAAGGCAAAATATATAGGATAGGGCCCTGATTATGTGAAGAGAGAGAATGGCAGAAAACGAGATGAAGGGGTAGAGAGAAAAGGGGTTGATCAGACAGGCTTCTTTTTGTGAGGGGGTGAAAGTAGGGGAAGGACGAAAGGAAGGATATGAGAAGGAAGGAGAGAGAAGGAGTGTAAGGGAAAAGGAGGAAGAGTGGAGGTGGAGAAGGAGGAATAATTGCAAGAGGAAGAAGGGAGTGAGGAAGTGAGGAAAATTGAGAGGGAAAGGAGAAACTGAAGTAGGGTCTCATGAGAGTTAAGGAGGAAGGGAGGAAGAGGGAAAGGGAAGGAGGGAAGAAGGAAGAGAGAAAGAGAAGGATGGTGGGGGAAAGGGAGTGCGTGAAGGAGGAATAAGAGGAAGGTAAGGAGGGAGAGAAAGAATGAGACAGGCAAGGTTGAGTGGGAGGGGAGAGAGGGAAGGTCTAAACTAGTGGGAGGGAGGAAAGGAAAGGAAAGGTTGGGTTTACCTGTGAAATGTATGTGGCCCTCCCTTCCTGTCCTGCCCTTTCCTTCCCTGTCTTCATTCATGCTTTCATCCCTTCAATTTCTTCTCTCCTTCCTGCTTTAACCACATTTCTTTCTTCATCCTACCATGCTTTCAATATTGTTTCACTGCGTTCCTGTTCACATTCGATCCTTTCTCCAATATTCTATCTCGTTTCCTTTTAGACATTTCTTCCATTCCCTTCATTCTATTCCATTTCTCCCATACATCCTTCCTTCATTCTTACTTTCCTTCCTTCCTACCTACCTTCCTTGTTTGCTTACTTGTTCTTTCACTCTCTTTCTATCTTTCCTTCATTCAATCATTCATTATATTTATGTTCTCCCATTATATTTCTATAAAATTAATACCTCACTCTCCTTTCCTACCAACTAATCATTGTCTCTCAATCTTCTTCTTTATGGGATTTCTTCTTTCGCCTTCTTACCTCATCTCTCTCTCATCTCTCTCTTCTCTCTCTCTCTCTCTCTCTCTCTCTCTCTCTCTCTCTCTCTCTCTCTCTCTCTCTCTCTCTCTCTCTCTCTTCCTTAATATTTTGTTTGGGCTAATGGTATTCCTCTCTTTTCCATTCTCTCTTCCTTGCTGCTAAAAAAAAAAATTCTGTGTTAAATTTTTTTTTTGTGCCTCCTTCCCTTTATTTACCACATTAATTCTGTAGTAAGCTCATAATATATTATTCTCTTCCCTTACCTTCCATTAGTTTTCTTATTCCTTTATTCCCCTTCCTCCCCTCCTATTGTCTGTCATCTCCCTTACCCCTCTCTTCCCTCCTTCCTTCCTTCCTTCCTTCCTTCTTTTATTGGGTTCCTATATACATCATCTTTACCTTTATCTACTTTCCACTCTCTTCTCCTACCTTTAATTCTCCTTTACTACCTCTTATTTCCATCTATTATCTACTTTCCACTCTCTTCTCCTACATTTAATTCTCCTTTACTACCTCTTATCTCGGAGCATCTATTAATTATTTGTCTCTCCTTATCTTCTCCTCTCATCCTCCCCTCCCCTTCCCTTGCCTCCTTTCCTCCCTCCTTCCCTATACCCCTTTCCTCCATCCCTTCCCAGGTAGACAAAAATCGATAAACATCCTCTCCCTCTCTCTCTCCCTCTCTCTCCCTCTTCACACACCCCTCCCTCCCTCTCTCCTTCTTCACACACCCCTCTCTCCCTCTCTCCCTCCCCCTCTCTCCCTCCCTCTCTCTTCACACACCCCTCCCTCCCTCTCTCCCTCCCTCTTCACAC